>JAASFI010000003.1:0-164484 GCA_023333705.1 Globisporangium viniferum | reverse complement strand
GGTGTGTGTTGATGAAGTTTTGTTTGGTGGATGGAAGAATCCGACTGAATGGATCATTCAATTGGAGTCACGCTGCTGCAGAGGAGAACTTTGAGAACTTGGAAGTTCACAACCGCCACTAAGATCCGCTTTATGGTATGTGTTGTTGCTTTACTATGTAATTCCGACACTTTGTGTTCTTCCTCATTGTGTGTCTCTCTGCCATTTTTTGTTTCCACAGAGGACTACATGAAGGCATTCTCCATGGTTTGGGTGTGGTTCCGCCTTGCTCGCGGCTGAAGAGACATCCAAAGAATCAATTGAGTGGCTGGAAGAAGGAAGAACTAGTTCTCTTTTTTTGCGTGAAGTTCACTCTGATGAGTTCTTTTTGTGCGCTATTGTGGACAACAGTTGAAGTTGCCCATATTTCCGTTGCTGCTCATGCGGTGATGCTAACATTAGAACCTGAGGCGCAAAATGCCAATGCGGGTGGTTTGCGAGGTTTCGCCGCTCACCCCCGCCACTCCAACTCCTTTTGCTCTCTCTTGAGACCTAGTGCGTGCGTGTGTGTGGCGTCTCTATCGACCCCACATGGAGCAGCTGAGCGCCGCTCGGACGCGCCGCGGGAGCATCGGTCTCGATGGCGCGGAATCGCAGTACTGCGACTTGTCTGTAGGGTACCATCGCTCTGTTTTATCGCCCATCCCTGCTGGTCTTGAATGGGCTAAAGACTCGCTCGTGCCTCCATCTAATCCTCTCTCTCTTTGTTCCATCACCTTGTAGGGCCGGGGCCTCTCGACGGCGCAGATCGAGCGCACGCTGCGCGTCTTCGAGACCGCCGAGGCGATCGATCTCTCGAACAACGAGATCGAGCGGGTACCAACGACGATCCCGACCACGATCGTCGCGCTCGACCTGTCGTTCAACCTCATCGCATGCGCCGAGTGCATTGACCGCCTCAAGAACCTGCAGGAGGTCCACCTGGGCTTCAACCGCCTCATGGACGTCAGCGTGCTCGAGTTCTGTCCGCGACTGCAGCGCGTCAACCTCAGTGGCAACAGGTGCGAATATACAGGAATTTCTCCCATTCTACTAGGCTCTGCCTAGATCAACTAAGGAATACTGAGTGCTTACTACTCGTCTGATGGTTTGCACTAGGTTGATGAACACGAGAGGGCTCGAGACGCTGGTGTATCTTGAGAACCTGGACCTATCGGAGAACCTCATCGAGTTGTACGTGCCTTTAGGACGTAACATTGCCTGGATGAGACGATCGATCGTCCTCACCCACTCAGTATTGTTATATGACACAGTCCTGAAGCGCTCCGTCCACTGTCGCTCAACCAGAATCTCACGCACCTGACGCTGCGCGGCAACCCGATCGCGCTCAACCCGAAGAACGACTACCGTGTGCTGCTTCTCGACATGATCCCGAGTGTCCTCGTGCTCGACGACAAGAAGATCCGAAGCGTGGTCAAGTACAAACAAAGCGCTGAAAGTGGAGGCGCGGCGGCGTCCAAGTCACTTTCGTACTGTAAGTCCTAGAGCTCTATCACTATCACCTACTTTGAAGTGCCAAGAGCTCATCGACATGATGTATTTTAAACCTCGTACTACCCTGCATGTAGCTCGCCTCTATGACGACAAGAAGCAATTTATCATCCAGAACCGCAGCCGACCACACCCAGGGATCAAAGTCAAGCCGCTCGTCGCAGGAGATTCGAGTTCCAAATACGACGGCACGATGTTCCTGCAGCCAGCGGTGGAGCCCTCACACGAGCGTGTTCGGTCGCTGCAGCTTCAGCAGGCGCTTGGAGATAGTTTTGAAATGGCATCACCGCCACAGCCGCCTATTCAAACTCAAACTATGTCTTCTCTGGCCGCCACGTACGATGCGAGAGCAACGGCAAATGGCACGAACAAAAGCGCGAGTGCACCGCTACCGGCTCCGTACATGAGTCTATACGACCGACTCGCCCAGGCGAACGGCATGCAGCAGCTCATGAAAAGCGCCATTCCGCCGTCCAAACCGATCGAGAGCAGGCCACCAAGCAATGCGAACTACAACAACAACACTACCGCAAATGACAGATCGCGGCGGCAACCAACAGCACCAGTTAATCTAGCCACAAAGCCAAAAGCGACTGGGATCTCCCCGTCAAAGAGCACAACGCGAGGAGGGACAGGCTCCGTTCAGCGTCCAGCAGCTCCAGTCCAGGGCATTCCTGCGGCAGCGCATGACGCTAACAGCTCCAAGAGACCGCTGACTACACCAACTGAGCAGCAGCAGCACCATCAGAGAGCGAATGCAGCAGCAGCAGCAGCAATGTCGGTGCCATTATCGGCATCGACTCCACGCACACAGCCACCTGGAGCTTCTGGAAACAACTACCACCACCAGCAGCTCCGAGATGAGAAGCAGCGCAATGTGTTGAGCGTGATCCAGAACCTCATTCAGCACAAGAAGCAGACCCTCGCGACGCTCTCGCGGGCTTCAGCACCTGTGGCGACGTAGAGAGCAATAAAAACACACGAGCGAGAGAGAGAGAGAGAGAGAAATTGCTATTAGAAAACGCACAGAGCTCTCAAATCAGGTGTACCCGGTGGTGGGCTTATACTGTCAAAGCAAATCAAGATGATGCCAGGTTTACAAACTGTGAACTTTGACGATGGGTGGATCGATTGGTGGAAAACCTTTGATTGCTGAATTACTTAGTTGTCTCTCACATCAGTGTCGCAGGCGGCAGCGCCGAGCAGCTCAAAGCAGTTGACTGCGGGGAAATAGTGGACTTCGTCGCGCGAAGTGTCGACAAAGCGCAGCTCCCCCGGTGCGAGTGCTACGAGCGCTCGGTCGTCGCTTCGCGGCCGCTTCCAGGGCGACGATTTGAAAATGCTCGCAGGCTTGCGCGCAGCACCACGCACAAGCCGCGCGTGCACGATCTCGTCCGCGATGAGCTCGTCGACAAGCACTCGCAGGTTCTGGAGACTCAGCAGTTTTCGCAATTTGCGGTGCAGCGCGTGGTCCTGGATCCCCGGGTTGCACATGATGATGTTCACCACTTTGCGTTTGAGCACGAGCTCGATGTGTATGTTGGGCGAACCGTCCAAGAGGAACCACGGACGCGCGACGATCGTCTGCTGCTTGTCAAACTGGAAATACACCTTCTCGGAATTGCTTGGCGACTCATTGCTGTTGCTGTCGATGTTGCTCGAAATGCGGTACGGATGCAGCGTCCAGATACCGCTGTGCTCCTTCAGCACGAAGCGGACGTGTGTGAACCCATTGACTTCCAGCACGCGACCTTGACTGATCAGCGCATCCAGTCTGACTCGGATGAAATGCACAGTCATAGCCTTACTCTTGGTCTTGCTGGTTCCATCACTACTTGAATCGCTGATGCTGCTCACCAATTGCTCATTTGCTTGGACCTTTTCGCACAGTTCCTGGAACGAGAGTCCATTCGACGACGCATCTTGTAAAGTGCCAAGTACCAGAGATGAAAAGAGCTCCTCCTTGTCTCGGCCCTCACTTAGGCCAAACCCGGACTCCACTTCGTCCAGTGCTGAACAGGTTGAGAACGCTTCGAGGCTCTTCTTCGCTGTCTCCATCACCATCTCGTGCTTCGCCTCGTCCAGCACGACGTGCACTCGTGACTTCACCGTCCAGTACTCCTTCAGGAAATCGTCGGGGACTGCCCCACCAGTGTATGTCGCGAGGTGACCCGCATAGCCCTTCACTGCCATCGTGCGCTTTGCCTCCTTCGAGTCAGCGGCGACACGACGGTCACCACTGGGCTCCACGTACTCTGGGACCAACTCGGACACTGCCAGGATCATGGACGAGAGCTCGACTGCGATCTGGCCCGTGCCAGTATTTGGCTCCAGTTCGTGCTCAAAGTAGTAGTCGCTCTCACCCGCTTCATCATCATCACCTTCCTCATCTCTAGCATCTCCGCCGTCACGATTGAGCATGGCAGCTTCCTTGATGTTCTCCTGGATGAACGCGGCGTACTCAGCTGCTTCACAGAAAACCTCCATCGAGTAGTACGGGATGTTCAGACTCTTCTTCTCGTGCACGCGTGAGTGGATGGTGAACCCGCGCTGCTTCAGGTCGCCCTCTGTCGGTTTGCGGGTGCGCGTGATCACGCCTGCGAGCCAGAGGTACCGCCACACGAGCTTCACTTCGCCCTCTGTCCATTGACTGATGAGCATGTCCGCGAGCACTGGGTAGTAGCTCGCTCGCTCGTGAAACAGGATCTGCAACGCGCGGTTCAAAAGTGCAGCTAGCCGAGGGTACTTGGCCACAGCGAGCTCTTCGTGGAACCGTCCGCCGGGGTTCTTCATCTGCGTGATCATCAACTTGGTGTTCTCCACACGCGCACGCACAGCAGGGGCGGTCATCAGCTCGTTTACGCGCAAGAAGCAGTCAAAGAACCGTTTTCCCAGCGCCTTGGCGAGGTTCTTCCAGGAAATGCGCGTGCGCTCCAGTGACGTGTTGCGAAACGCCAGACGCTCGTCAGTCTTCTGCAACGCTAACGGGATCTCGATGAACCACTTGCACGAGAGCTCGTCCATGTACGCGTCCATGAGCTTCATATCGTCCTCCAAAGTCCACTTGGACGCGCGCACGCTCTGCTTGTTGCTCACGAGGCGTCGGAACTTGCTCACGCCAGCCTCTGTGTCGTCGGTCGACGGCACCATGTGCGACCCTATCCGTTTACTCGCCGCATTCGCCGCCGCCGTTTTCTGCTTCTTTTGGGCCTTGGCATTGGCGCCGCTGACACTGTTGTTTGCTGCTTTCCCGACATTGTTCTGGAACCGTTTCCGCTTGAGAATCTTCATGGGCTCGGCTGCCGCTGCCGCGGCTTTCGACTTGGCGGTGCTGTACTTGGTGTCCGAGGTCATCCACACCCTCATACTGTGGATGCTGTAGTCTTTCAGAGGAGCCGAGTGGATCAGTTCGCTGTCCAAATTCACGCTCATGCTGTCGCCGTCTGCAGCGCCACTTCCGATGCGTGCACCTTCTAAACTGAGGAACCGAAGCGCTTTCCAGTACTCCTTGGCATCCTCCGTGCCCTTGATCTCAAACTCCAGCGGCACTTTCCCGACGAAATGGTCACTTCGGCTCGTATTCGAAAACCCCGCAGCGTACACATACGAGTGCTTTGTCGGCAACTGTTTCAGGATCTTGTCGCCGCGCTTCACTGTTATCCGCACACGCTCCTTGATCTTGAGCAGCCCGCCCGATAGAGTCGCATTTGCGACTTGTGACACCATCGCCTCAAAGTCGTCGGATCGGAACATGTTGAGCAAACCGCTTGACGAATCGTTCTCGACTTGGACCAGCCCCAATTCAATCAGGATCCGCATGATGCGAGAGAACCGCTCGGCTTCACAGCCGCGAATCTTGCGCTGAATGTCGCTCGAGAGGATTTTCCACGAGTCGCCACGCGCGATCGCCATGCGCACTTTGTTCTCCTCGCTTTCCGTGAGCAGCTCGTTCACACCGACGAAATGGAGGTACTCCTTCACGTTCAAAAGCTCCAGGAACTCGTACAGCGCAAACACCGCGGCGCCAGGCTTGCTTTGCACGGGGCGTTTATCACCATTTTTCGATGACTCCTCTTCCTCAACTGAAGGGACAATCACGTTCTCTTGGACACTGGTGGCAATGTTATCAGCGGAGGATCCCACGGAGGACCTCCTGGCTTTGTGGCGCAGCAGATGGATTTTCTCCCACAAGAGGATGTGCAGTGCGCGACACCGACAGAGCGAGCCAAAGATCATGCCCAATCTGCGACTCTGCCGGGTGTGTTTCACCAGGTTCGCGCGCGTCGCCTTATACGAAGCCGCCGCGTACTTGATCACTTCTTTCTCTTCGTTTTGCACCAGCGCAGCAGCCTTTTTGCGGCCTCGCAAGCGACTCGAGATAACCACCGTGTCGAGCTTCTCTGGCTGCCCGATGTCGCTCAGAAACCGCTGCTGCTGCTTCTCCACGTACGCATCCACAAACGCCAGGATCGCCTCTCGGTCGCGCTGATACCCGGGAAGACACACGCACTTGACCATTCGGTCGCTTTTCTGGAGCACGCGCTTCGGAGGCAACGTGATGTCTACAGATACGACCAGCTTCGCAGCCTCCAACTCGTCCAAGATGCGCCGCACGGACCGAATGTCAATGATGCCAAGATCGCTGCCTCCGAGCTCAGGGTCGCGCTCCATCGCCATCAAATCCGCACGAAGTTGGTGCACGGGGGTGATCTTGTCCTTACGGATCCGCTCGAGCATGTGGCTGCGTCGTCGTTCCGAGGTGGACGTCACCAGCACACCGCGCGTGGCTTCTCTCAAAGTCGACGGCTGTGGGTTGCCAGTCGCAGTCTTGTCTTCATCTGCATCTTCAACCTGCTCAGTGTGCTTGGCTCCTTCTGCTGCCTTGTCTTCTCCTAGGGCGACTCCACTCTTTGCACCATTTTGCCCCGGGATGAACATACGATACATCGTACTCTTGCCGACCACCACCTGCTCGACGATCAGATTGTACTTGGTGATCAGTCCTTGCGCGAGTTTGTACGGAAGCTTGAATGTCGGCACACCGAGCATATCGCGGATCTCTGGGATCGTCGCGCCAGCATCTTTCCGGTTCTCGATAGAAACATATACTTGCTCCATGATCCCCCGCTCGATGACCGGTCCAGTCGTCGGGACCACAGGCGGATCAATCGGCTCAAAGCGTCCCGCAGAGTTGTCCTTGCCGCCTCGCGTGAGCGCGTGGCGCAAGCGGATGCACCAGAGCTTGCGTCCTCGGTACTCGGTCGAGCCAGTGTTGCACCGCGCCATGAACAGCTCGAGCGGAAACTCGCGGTGCAGGTGCATCTGGTGGAAGAAGTACTTGCGTAGCTTCTCCTGGTGCCGCTTGTCGTACCCGAGCTCTCGACCAATGTCTGCAAACACGCACGCGCGCTCGCCACGCGCGATGAGCATCTCGGCCATGACGTAGGGCAGAAACTCCTTGGGGAACGTCGTGCGCTCCATTGTTGCGTTCGAGGACACCATCGACGGGTGGAACTTGCTCGCAAAGCGCGTCAAGTGCAAGATGTTGAACCGCCGCTGGTCCGACGTGACCATGTTCTTCTCAATGTAGTTGCTCGCGATGAGCATGTCCAGCAGGTAGTGCAGCTTCCGCGAGTCGCCAAACACGTTCGAGTTCGACAGCACCGCGGCGTTCTCGCCCTGCTCTCGCGCACGACCGATCATCTCCAGCAAGTCAAACTGTGGCGACAGTGTATCTATCGACATCGCGTCCGTCACGCCCAAGTACTTGAGTCGCAGCTCTTTGCACGCGACAACGCCCAACACGCTCTTGTCAGTCGCACTCTCCGCCACCGCGTCCTCGTAACTCATGCTGGACGCGTCCACCACTTCGTCGCCCAGCACGTACCCGCGCGGACTCCGATATATCCACTCGACGCTCTCTGGATTCTGCACTGCTTCGCTGCTTCTGGATCTGAAGGTTTTCAGTTGCGCTGCCGTGTTGTCGCTCCCATAATTCTTATCTGCACTGGTACTTGCTGTTTGTTCTCGGGCTTCGTCTCCATCATTCGGTCCGCTTGTATCTTCCACAACCTCTACCATCTCCACGTCATCCCCACTCTTCTCTTCCTCGTCATCACTGCTGCTGCTGCTGCTGCTTTCATTATCGTCTGCGTCTCCTTGCTGCTCCATACTACTCTGCCGCTCCTTCTTGATCACTGGCTGCCTGTTTGCTTTCTCCTCTGCTGTCAGTAATCGTCGCTGCTTCTTGAGCGCTTTCCGCCGTGCCGATGGCACCACTGGCTGCAGTTTCTGCTTGTACTTCTTCGCTGGAGTCTTCTCTTTTTCTGTATCTCCATTCGGTAGCTGCTCGTGTACTGCCGCCTGCTCCTTCTCGTATTCATCTACTGATGCGGACGGCGACGCCATCAGCGTGGTCGACCACTTTCGTTTCCGTCGCGGCGGCGACGACATGGGCGAGCTCAGCTCTTCCTCTGCTTGCGCTCTGGATGTTGGCGACGCGGGCTGCTGTTGGCTCTGGTTCCTTGCATTCGACGTTGTCTCTGTGTCTATTTGTTCAACGCCCCCAACACTGTCGCTGCTATCTCTATTGCTGTGCGCGCTCCCAGGTCGCTGCTCTTGTACTCGCTGCTGCTGCTGCTGCTGTAATCGTGCCTGCCCTGCGTAATTGCTGTTGTCACCATCTCCGACATCAATTGGCACCAGCGCCTCTACTCGCTCCATGCGGTGGAAGCGCAGTTGAGAGCGCATCGTGCGCAGAACGCGCCACGCGTACCTGCGAAACACCACGTCCTCCGCGGGGTCCACGAGCGCGAACATGTCTCGCAGCGGGATGCCGCAGCGCCCCTCGAGCCCGGTCTCCTCCAGGCAGCGCGCGACGAACTGGTGCATGGACAGTGGCTTCAGCTGCTGCTGCTGCATCGCCGCCATTGCTGCTAACTAATGGCACTGGTGCAGCGTCCAGAGAGAGGGATGTGTGCGTAGCTCTTCTTCGTCTGCCTTGCCGTGGTGGCGCCAAATGGCAGTTTGCTTCCTTCACTCCGCCACTTCCGTCGCAACGGGACATAATAGAGGCTATTTAAAGAACTTTTATTCTTTTGGTTAGCCAAAAGTTCTTTAAATAGTCTCTAATATATCCAATCAAATGCATGAAAAAGTGTGTAGGTTGCCACCATTGGCTGTTAAAGGGGAATTTTGCTTTGCTTTTCATCCAATCATTTCGCTCGAATAGTTTCTTTGGCTCCTGCCCAACAATCGTACCAAATCAATACCAACAACAACAGCGAGCCAAAATCAGCATTTATCATCAATCAATCAATCGATCACCCAGAGGCGCGGAAGAGAGGATGGAAGCTCTGGAGGCGGCGTGCTTCGCGTTGCACGCGCCCCCGACCGGCCCCGACGCGCAGCGCAAGCGCGCAGAGGCCGAGGCCGTGCTCGAGCACTTCAAGCGCAGCCCGCACGCGCTGCAGGACGCCATGGCGATGATCCAGAGCACGAACCACCCGGTGGTGCAGTTCCACTGCGTCGCCACGATCCGCGAAGTCACGCTCAAGAAGTGGTCGTCGCTCTCGATGGCCGACAAGTCGCAGAGCCTCGACTTCATGATGCAGTTCCTCTGGCAGAACTACGCACAGCTGCAGCACTACGTGTCCAGCGCGATGCTGCAGGCCGTCGTGCTGCTCATGAAGCGCGGCTGGCTCGAGCGCGCGTCCACGGAGCGCGACGTGATTGTCCAGCAGATGGGGAACATGCTCAACGCCGACGCGGGTGAAGCAGCAGCAACCACAGATAGCTCAGCGTCGATCACCACGCGTCTGATCGCCGCCAAGTGGCTGCTCGCGTTCGTGACCGAGTTCTCGTCGGCGTCCCGCGCGAGCGCGATGTTCCAGCCCGTGGAGTTCCACACCAAGTCGCGCAAGTCGCTCGAGAAACAGGGGCTCAAGGAGCTGCTGGGCTTCGCGATTCAGCTGCTCGAGGATCTGATCCGCACCACGACGATGTGCAGCACGCAGGACGCGAGCTCGGGCAACCTGCTGAACGTGCCCAAGGAACAGCTTGAGCTGCTCGAGACCGCGTTCATGCTCTGCGTCGAGATTTTGAACTGGAACTACACCGACCCGATGGGCAACTTGATGTGGAGTCTGCGCGCGTCCTCCGAGAAGATCGAAGAGACCAAAGCCGTGATCACGCCGCAGGCTTCCTGGCGCGACGTGCTCATCCGCCCCGAGCTCATCCACTCGGCGTTCAACACGTACGCTTTTTTCAGGAACCTCGCGACGCGCAATGAGAATCTGTTGCACCTGGCGCGCCAGTTTCTGATCCAGCTGGCGTCGCTGCAGGGTCCGATCTTCGCGCGGAAAGAGGAGCAAGTGCAGTTTCTGAGTGAGATCTTCCGTGGCACAAGCGCGCTGATCCACAACCCGTTCCTGGATCTGATCGGCAAGACCGATTATGCGGGTTACGAGATTGCCACGCGGGAGATGATCGATCTCTGTCAGCTGATCTTCCGCTTCGTGAACAACATTGGCTTGAAGGCGCTCGTGCAGTCGCCCACGCAGATCTTCGCGTCGCTTCTGGAGGAAATGTCGTCGCTGTCGTGCAAACTGCTCCAGTCCGGTCTCGACCGCATCCAGCAGCACCTCCGGCTCCGCAACAACGAGCCCGTGGACGATTTGTGGCAGCTTGAAGGTGTCGACATCCTTCTCGACGCCTGGGTGTCGCTCGTGAACGACCAGTTTCTCGATGCAGCTTCTACTACCAGTAGTGCTGCTGCTGGCGGTGCTAATGCCACGACCGCTAACCCAGAGATCGAAGGTGTCTCGGCGCTTCTGAGCAAGTTCTCGGCGCCAGTCGTTGAGCTGTATCTGCAGACCCAGCTGGAGCTCTGCACTGTGGACGCGCTCGCAGAGCAGGACGAGAACGAAGACGTGGAAGACGACTCGGCGAATGGCATGAGGGAGCAGGTCGAGCTGGCGGCCGCTTTAGCGAGAATGAACGCCGCGTCGTCGTCGACGCTGCTGCTCAACTTGCTGCAAAGCTTCGTCTCTGGTATCCAGCAAGCAGTTAGTGCATTGAATGGACGTGACGAGATGACACCGGAGCTCAGTCAGCTGGTCGAGAAGCTGCACTTCACCGTGCTGTTCTCGGGTCTCTTCCTCGCAGACGAGTACGTGAGCGAGCGTCCGTGCATCCCCCAGCGGATCCACGCCGCGATCCGCTCGCAAAATGGATCAGGAGCGAGTGACTCATCGTCCTCTCAGGTGATCAGCCTCCTGCTGCTGCTCATGAGCCAGTTGCTTGAGTTTGAAGCGAACCGCGTGGTGCAGAACCCGACGAGCAACTGCATCAGTCCGTTCTTCTCCGAGCAGCTCTTCAGCACGATCACGCGGCTCTGCGCGACGTACCTGGCCCCGGACGCGCTCGCGCACGATGACGCGATCGCCCCCGAGCTGCTGCAGGTGTTTGGCTTCCAGAATGGCGGACGAGCCGGGGAGCTGATCAACTTTATCGTGCAGCAGTGCACTTCGTACCTGATCCACTGGCCCACGCAGCCTGTCGTGATGCAGAACCTGATGGAGTTTTTGCTCGTGCTCTCCAAGACGAACGCGATCAGCTGTGTATTGCACTCGTCATTCTGGCAGTCGCTCGTCCAGTCGAACGCGTCGGCTGACACGTTTCTGGTGGCAGCGAGCGGCGGGGACCCACTGCAGGCTGCGGTCGCGCGCATTCCGAGTGCACTGCGAGGTCAGCTCACCGAGGCGCTCTGTCGCGCGGGCATGACGTCCGAGGACGAAGCGATGCGCAAGACGCACTTTGACGCGGTCGCGCGACCCGTGGAAGCGCGTCTGCAGAGCCTCATCGCGCTCCCGGGCTTCGAGTCCAAGCAAACCGCAAACGACGTGCGCATCCAGGAAGAACTGAAGCTCATCCTGGAGATGTACGCGGGCATCGCGCGTTCCTCGGAATCGTAAGTGGACTGATGGACAGTGCTTGTTGTTGCAAACTTGGTAGCTATCGTGTGTGCTAACTCTGCCCGATGTTGTCGTTATCGTTGTCGCTTGCCTATAGAAAAAGCCACGGGCTCATCTCTGCGTTCTGCCTGCCTGCGCTGCCTGTGATCGTGAAGCTGTTCCACATTTTCCACGGCGACTCGCAGATCGTGCAGCTCACGCTGAGCTTCTTCTGCTTCTTGGTGGAAGCCCAGATCTGCTACCTCACGCCGGCGGACGCGCTACAAGTGTACACTGCGAGCAACGACCTCATCCACACGTACTGCCGCCATAACCTCGGCAAGGTCAGCGTGCTCGCAGACGCCGAAGAGGAGAACTACGCGGACCTGTTTGCGCTGCTGCAGTTGCTCTCGCACCTGGTGTCGAAGGATTTCATCGACTTCTCGGACCACACGGCGAAACAGGCGGACGTGGACAACGCGACGGGCGTGGTCGCAGAGGTCGTGTTCGCGGGGCTGAGCCAGGTGATCCCGATGATGACTGAGCAGCTGCTGCAGTACCCGAGTCTGAGCAAACAGTACTTCACGCTCGTGTCCTACATGGTGGAGGTGTACGCCGAGAAGCTGGCGCTGCTGGACACGAACCTGTTCTCGATGCTGCTCACGTCGCTGCTCTTTGGCATCCGCCACGTGCAGGTCGAGGTCGCGCGGTACAGTTTCCAGGCGATCGGCGAGCTCGCCGGGTTCCACTGGAAGGCGCGCACGCAGAAGAACGAGCCGGGGCTCGAGAAGCACCTGGTGGCGAACCCGGACATCTTCTTGCACTTTATCCGCGTGATCTTCCGCATGGCGATGTTCGAAGACTTCAACCCGGTGATCCTGGACGCGTGCGCCGGCGCGCTGTACCCGCTCATCCTAATCGAGCAGGCGCGCTACTTCTCGCTCGCCGAAGAGATGAGCAAGGAGCAGCTGGACGAGACGAGTCAGCAGCGGCTGCTCACGGCGTTTGGCGCGCTCACGGCGTTCCTCACGCCCGCCGACATCGCGATGGGCACGGCGAGCACGCGCAAGTTCCGCGTGCAGTTCAAGACCAACTTGTTTGTGTTTGTGGCCGACGTGCGCGGGTTCATCCAGGTCAAGTGAGTGGTGAGCCAAGTACAGTAGGTAGGAAGGTAAGAACGCAGCTCCTGAGCCAAAATGTAGCCATGTTAGAATTTGAGCCAAGTGAACGGTACACTTGCCAATTGCTAAACGCTACCTACCGACCGGTTTCGTTTGCTTGTCGTTTTGGTGCTCTGGACTTTAGTAACAGAGCATGCGCCTTGACTTTGAAGTCGTAATGAGTGCAGGTGTTTTCTCTCTAATCACTCGCTTTCGCTCTTCGCCTCAATTGCTCGAACGAAAGATGTCGGTATAGAACTGGGGCTGCCTGCAGACATCTTGATTAAAGTATGCTCGCGCAGGAATGGTCTTCTTATCCAAGTCTTATTGGGCCAATACTGTTAGCTATAGTAATCGTTTTTGACCAATCAGTGTGCTGTCCATGTACAGGAAGTTGTTGTGTGCATTCCCATTTCGAGTCGTGCAACCTTGGAACGACTGATTCTCGTCATGGTGGGACTGAGAGCCGCGATGACATCATCACCGCGCGAACCGCCACCGCACAACCCGGCACATGTGAGAGCTGCCGCAGAAGAGCCGCCGCCACAGCAGCCGCCCGTGCAATTCCTGCTCGAGCAAGGTCCGTCGGAGCAAGAGCTACCACCTCTACAGGAGTCGCAGGAACAAGAGTCAAGCGCAGCTAATTTGCTCCCGCCCCGCAGTGGCCGCAAGCCATGCAAGAAAACTTCCTCAAAGCTCAAGTCAAAAGCTCGGCACATGAAGGAGCCTTCGCAGTGCATACAGAAATAAGTTGACGAAGTAATCACCGTGTACGAATCAAACAAAAAACAAAGGCGCAAGGAGACAAACAGCAAGAGCAACGAGAAATAAGGTGAGAAGAAACGGATCGACAACGGACGCTGAATGGTCTGTCATGTCGCGTTCATGTAGCTCGCGTCTTGCACCAACACGCTGCAAACTTGGGTTACGCTGCACTAAATAACTAAACAACTCGAATCTGGATAACGAGATCGCGCGTTCAAAGACTCATACTAAGCTTGAAGATGGGAAGTACTTTAACCGCCATCTTTCAGACAGTGGTCGCTCTGTGAAAGCCTATTACGTCCCAAGAGTTGAGAACGTGTTCCAGACTGTTCCAGAGTGCTCAGACTGCCGCGAGCAGGTCGTCAAGCTTATCACTGTCGATAGACTGGCTGACTAGCCTGCCTGTGCACCCCATTCTAATGCTAGTGTTAATGGCACAATCAACCACAATTATGTTAACCTTATCTCAGAGTTTACGTGAACTGTCGTTATAAGGACGACATTTACGCGTAATTATTGTCGTTTTATGGACGACATTTACACGCGTTACTGTCATCACTCGACGACTCGAGACAACATTCCATTGATATGTAGCACGCTCGTTAAAGAATTGTATAAGAGAGCATTGTTCAAATGGCATCAGCGTGTATGACTATCATTCTGCACGATCACAAACATTCATCTAAGTATGAACTTGGCACATCTCTTGTTTTCAGGATGCGAGTGCAAGGAATCTCACACTTTGTAATTTCATACTTTAGATCCGGGCAGCGCACTTGATTTTAGTATGCACGTGCCTCGATCTCTATTTTTTTACTCAGAAGGAGTGACTGTCCTTCTAAAAAATCAATTATTATAATACCAAAACTGAAGAATGTTCCCAAAATTAAAAAAACTTGGTGCATCTCGGGGATCGCTTAAATTGATGACATGCACTCTGTCTAAGAGTGTGTGTATCGCACTTTCTCAAAATGTACCCATGTCTGTCTTTCATTCTCTCCACGACAACAACGAAACCTCGGCATTGAGCGTCGGTACAACTGCAACACGCGCACACTCTCCAGCGACGTCAGAGAGACGCTGAGAATGCGCGAGATCCACGCGCTCGAGCGACGCAGCAGGGACGTCGTGCGGGCGGCGCAGGTGATCCCGAACCTCGCAGTCGCAGTGCAAGAAGGTGCGACTTGCGGCTGTTCACGGCAGCGGACATTGCAGCTTTTTTTCATTTGCTGTGGCACACAATGGATCGCTTTGCGATGGCTAACGCATATATATTGTGAGATACCTCTTTTTAGCGGTCTACAATGCGGTTGATGCGCGCGCGAGGTCGATCAAAGTCTGGGCGGATGTCCCGAGCGGCTCGTTTTCGGTGGCAGACGACGGTGGGACGATCAAACACACACTGCGTCCTTTCTGCTGTTGCAGTCTACGAGGATGCTTTGGTCTGAATTCAATTGTTTCTGTGTGCGTATAGGTGACGGAATGGCGCCAGAGGGCTTGTTCAAGTTCATTGGAGAATGTGTGGGTACGTTCGCTATCTTTCAGCTCATGCGATGCGAAGTCTCCACTTCATCAACAGTGCGACCACATGTGTGTGCGCAAGCAGCAACCTCTCGGCTCGCTTCATCACACAGCGACAGCGATAAACGCCGCAGACCAGCATGCTACGGCAAGCGCGGCGAGTTCCTGCACGCCCTCGGAACTTTGGCGTCCGTCGAGATCGAGAGCCGAGTCGAAGATCAGTGGACTGCACATCGCAAATTGATTCAAGTGTGTTTGAGCTCTACCACTGACAATGAACTTCATAAATTCAATCTGCATAATCCTGTTGTGATAACAACCTTTATGCAATTTCCAGGAAGGTACTGTGGTCTTCAACGCGCGGTCCAAAGTGTTTCGGAAAGGCCACGGGACGACAGTGACAGCCCGCAAGCTCTTCAACTGCCTCCCCGTCCGCGCAAAGGACGTGCAGAACAACCCAAGATACTGCGCAAAGCTCATCAAGGAGATCCAGACTTTCTGCGTCAACCTGTCGATGATCTGGCCCACGCTCTCGCTCGAGCTCGTCTTTGAAAGTATGTTTTTTGCAAGCATGACATTGTTTTGACTACAACCCACCTCCCTTTTGACGATTTGTCCATCGGAAGACAACCCCCGCCAGTCTTTGCGCATCAGCGGCGTCAGTTCGTGCAGAGAGCGCTTCGTGAAGATGTTTGGCAGTGCCATCGGCAATGAGCTCGAAGTGAGTGAGACCTGCAGACATGGACTGCTTATGCATGGGATACTTTCTAACGACGGATGCCTCTCCTACTCCCAGTACGTGGATTTCTCTCCAGCAGATTCGCGATTCGCCGTGCGAGGCTACTTTGCGCTCATCCAGGACTCGTGGGAGGTGTCGCCCGCGGGACTTAAGCAGGCGAGAGCATACTACCAGTACGTGTTCTTCCAGAACCAGTGGATCGAGAGTTTTCACCAAGAGTGTGCGAAACGCATCACGCAACTCGCCTTGGATCTCAACATCGGTGCGTGACCGACTCAGTTCACTTTCTCCTCAATAGTGGACAGAAAGTGAAAACCAAACAAACGGCTGGATTTTCAAACAGGAATCCCGATTTTCGTGCTCAAAGTCGACTGTCCGTCTGCCGAATTCGCGCTTCTATGGGCTGAAAATGGCAAATGCGTCGAGCTCAAGTCGCCTCAGAGTTTCGACCGACTGCTATGCGATCTTATCCAGGTGCGTGAGTGAATCTGGTCGTTTTGCGCTCTTGTTTTGTGACCATTGATTTAAAAAGTGCAAGTATGTGTAGACTTTGAAAGTAGGTGTGGACTCTGCTACCGACATCGTCACTCGAGAGCAAGAAACCTCAGCTATAGGCACGAAAGACAAGGTACTGCGCTGAGATCTGTCCATCAGTGCGTTTTCGGGGCAATACTCACGCAGAATTCTAGCCTCTGAGCGCGAATGGGGATCGCAATGAAAAACTCTGGAGTGAGAATGGGAGCTACCAGCTTCCAGCCGACGTTTTCGAGGAGCCTGTGCCGTATTGTGAAGAAGAACCCGAAGCAGACTTTCGAATCGACCAGTTGCCAGCGCCTTATCTGTCGCATCCGTTTGAGCATGCGCAATTGGATTTGCATGACGACGATCTCGTATTGTATGAGGTGCAAAATCAAGACGACCAGGATTGGAATGGTTTCCACCAAGAACACCCAGACGAGCGCGTTAGGTATCCCGTGTACGAGGAAGAGGAAGGAGATCAGCTCTTGAGCATCCTGCCGCAAGCAAAAGAACCAGAGACGATTTTCCACGTTCAAGATGCGAGAACCAACTGGGGCGAGCTCGCGCCTGCAGGATTTACAGAGGACGAGGTAAGTCGCGCACATTTCTGTGATCTCTTTCCCACTGAGTTCGCATCAAGCGCTTTTTTCACTGAAAAACGAGCCGTCGTGCTGTAGGTTGTTGCTCCGTACTTTTCCGCTGTCAATGGTGCTGATCTGTGCTCTTCGTGCGAATCCTGCGGTCATGTGAACACGTGGAGGTACAATTTCAGTTTGCCACATTCTCTTTTGAAGAGTAAGCAAGCAAGACCAACTAACGTACTATCAGAGACAGAGCACGGGAGTATCTGGATGATGAAGGCTGGGAACATGAGGGAGAGTACGAGGAAGCAGAGTGCGACTACGAAATCGCTTTATCGCCAGTTTCACACCCTCAGGAGCTGGAAGACATTGATATCGACGATACTTCGCTTGAAATCCACCACGCGGACGCGAAGGGCTCCTGTCACGGAGCTCTGCCGTCCAAAGCGCCAGACGTGGATGAAGGAGAGCTCGCGAGCGTGTTTTTCACTGATAGTAAAGTCCCAAAACTCGCTGGCGACCCGAAACCCCGCACTGTAGAGGTACGCAGCCCGAAAACACTTTGCTGTGATACATTGATTGCCTGTAGTGATGCAAGCTGCTCACACAACCCATTTTCTCTTAGAGTCAAGACAGCCACGGAAACGACCTCAAAGCTCAGCACTGGATCACCAGTCGATCATTGAAAACTGAGCTGGACGGCGCACTCGAGGTGTCTCCACTGCGCCTACGCTCTGATGCAGCGCCTCTGTCTGTACCCTTGAAGGACCAAGCAAAGAAGCGACCAAGACAGTGCTGCTCCAAGTACTTCAGCGCAAGTGGGACTGCTGCAGCATCGCCAGTAGCTCTCTCTAAAGCGAGATACCCACGAAAGCCGCGAACGTTCAGCGCGGCGCTCCCACGAACGTCCAAGTGCACGTTGCGAGTCGACAATGTCGGCGAACTGAAGCAGCTCCGAAACTTCAAGATCCCGAAATCGGTTCTCGACACGCTCGAGGTCATTCGGCAAGTCGACCGCAAGTTCATTCTCGTGCGCGCCACCGACCACACCTCCAGCTCCTTTGCAAATCTGCTGCTTTGCATCGACCAGCACGCCGCAGACGAGCGCGTGAAGCTGGAGCGGCTGGAACTCGAGCTCTTTGGTCCTGACGGAGACGAACTCAACATCAACGTCAGCGAGTTCGCCCAGCCCCCGCTCATCCTGCTCAACGCCAAGGAATTCCAGACGCTCGCAGCGAACGAAGACATTGTTCGCGTCTGGGGCTTTGATTTTGAGTTTCTAGAGAGCGAAGCAGAGTCCAGTCGCTTCACAAGCAGTTTGTACACCTCCATGGAATACGGAGCCACTGTCCAAGAAGATGATGGCGAGTACTACGTGGAGCTGCGGACGACGCCGAAAGTGGACACGCGATGCGCAAGTGTCGACGACTTTCGCGAGTTCATCCAGATTCTGTCACAGAACGAGGGCTTTTGGTCCTGGAGCGTGATGCGTCCGCCCGTGATCACGCGGCTCCTGCACTCGCGCGCGTGTCGGAGTGCCATCATGTTTGGCGACTACCTGAGCGTCTCGCAATGCCGCGAGCTGGTGGGCGATCTGCGCAAGTGCAAGCTGCCGTTCCAGTGCGCACACGGAAGACCGTCCGTCGTGCCGCTTGTAGAGTTTCTCACCAGAGAGTAGACGGCACAAAGAGGCCGTTTAGAAATCGCAAGTTGTGGTGTGGTCCTGCTTTGCATGTTTTCAGTATAAACAAAGTCGATTTTCAAGTTTTTCATGCTGTTTTGTTACTTCGCCGGGCTGCAAACACACGTACACAAGGGCATCAAAAGGTATTCGAGTGAGCTCCATTCAGAGTCAGAGATTGCTTCAGGAGTGGAGAAAGACCGAGTAGGGAGTTTGTATGGGAAAGCGGAGTCGCCGCCTACCTGTTGGGGAAGTCGACGGAGAGTGCGGTGTTGATCCGCCGAAGCTACAGAACACGCGAGTCAAAGCAATCAGTTCACAACGATATTAGACGCTACATCGCATTCGAGTTCTCTGATCTGAAATTGCCACTACCATGGCGCTTGATGACGGCAGCGGAGCTGCTGCGGCACCACCTCGCTGCGGTGATGGGAGGGTGTTTCGACGCAGCAGGTCGCGCGGATGCATGAACGGCACTGCCAACGCAAGAGTTTCCGTATCGTATGGTCAGATTCACTCAAGCCGCCTATCTCACCAGAGTAGAACAGCACAAAGAAGAGAAGACGCTTTGGCCCGTACCTTCGCTCATACTCGCTCTCGAGGCTCGTTGGGCCGCTGAAGTGTTAGTTCCCTCACCTTCGTCACTATCGTCGTCTTCGTCTTCTTCTTCTCCGCCCTGTGCCTCATCCTCCTCGTCATCATCGTCCTCCTCGTCTTCGTCCTCGTCGGAGAAGTCGTCGCTGGTCTTGATGGCGTCGATCGCGCTCAGGATGCGCTCGCGGTGGATGCGGTTCTTGACGTCAAAGTCGTTGATGAGGTCGCTCTCCGAGAGGTCCAGCAGCATCTCGCCCGTGCACCGGCGCTGCTGGAAGCGCGGCTGTCGGGACCAAATTGCACAGTAATCGCAGATTTTTCAATCAGAGAGGCAACATTTGTTTGTAGTCAGTGGGTCTAACGTGGTAGGATTTGGACTATCGCAAGATAGGTGGTACTTTACCACGACTTCCGGAACGCCAACGTCTTCGTGGAGCCAGAGGCACACGTTCTCAACGTTCCACTCAGCGACGACTGCGTGCGTGGGTATGTGTGGGTGTGGGTGTGAACAGACCAGGCAATCAACCCAGAAAGAACAAATAGATACTACTTGTAAGTCTTTTTCCAAATGACAGTGTCCTCGTTGCTCCATGCAGAGGAGAACTCACCTTGCGTGAGAGTCAGCTGGTCTTCCTCGTCCTCGTCATCCTCTTCCTCCTCTTCCTCCTCGTCTTCTTCGTCATCAATATCGTGGTCGTCATTCTGCTCGGGTCCATTTCCGCTACTGCCGCGTGGCGCATTGCTTCTCATCGCACTGACAAAGTGGTATGGAGACAGTCAGAGGTCAGCGCAGTGAGTTATGCTCCATACGCTTCATAAATTGAGAAGAGAGAGAGAGAAGAGAGAGAGTTAATACCACAACGTACTTTGCTGAGGCTGGCGCAGTGGAGACTAGTGAGACACTAGCAGCAGCAGAAGAAGTAGAGGAAGACGGAGCGCCTGTGGGCTTTGTCAGCTGCGAAAGCGCCAGGTTGCGTCTCGCCATCCGCTCGCTCAAGCTCTCTTCAGCAGTTGAATCTGGGCAACCACAGCAAAACAAGGGTTCAAAGAGAGGTAAGTTACACGCCACTCATGAGGCCAAGATGAGCATTTTTTGGTCAGATCGATACTGAAAAATGATCAAACGCAGTACGCGTTGGCTTTGCGTGTGTCAAACCTGAAGGGGCAGTCACTGGTGCTACTGGCCTTGATGGCGCTGTTGTTGATGGATGCTGAGCTGTTGGTGGATATGGAGGCGGTGGTGGGATTTTATCAGCTACTGCTGCAGCTCCTATGGCTGGAGACATTGCCCGTGGCGCTGGTGCTGCTCCTCCGGGCGGCTGGGTGGCGCCACCAGTAGCAGCTGACGGATTTGATGCGGAGGTCGGCACGAACTTGCAGTTTGTCGAGTGCGCGACGATCGAATCCGCTGGGAACTGCTGGCAGCAGCGGATGCACTTGATCGGCCGCTTGGAGCAACGCGCAGAGTGCGCAGCGAGCGCAGAGTGGGGCATCTACGCAGAAGAGCATTTCCCAACACAGTGGAATACAAAGCAAACGCAGCGCATGTGAGCTGCCAGTAAGCTGAACAACCCCCAGGGCTGCTCAGTATTCCTGATTACAACGAACGACTCACGCTTTCACTGCAGTGCGGGCAGCTCTTGACGCTCGTCTTGCAGGAAGACTCGTGGCGCGCCAGGTCACGCGAGATGATCACCATGTTGCAGTGCTGGCAGCGCTTCGGCTTCCAGTCGCACCTGAGAGAGGATAGAAACAAAATGGCATGATGCGTCAGACGCGTTGAACCAGTTTCCTATGAGGACGAGAACTACAAACAACTGTCCACGAACTTGTCCTCGTGCTCGTCGATCTCGCTCACTAGGAACTCTTCATCGCAGAACTTGCACTCTGCAGGAGCCACAGAGGGAGCTGGTGCGGGAGCTTTAGCTGGTGCTGATACAGTCGCTGCTGCTGGTGATGAAGATGGAGCCGAAGGTACTGCCGCAGCGGGTTTTGGAGCAGTGCTCGCTGGTGACTGAGTGAGAAGTGATGGTGGAGCGCTTGTGACAGGAGCAGTAGGTGCTACTACTGGCGATGGTGTTGAGATAGTAGTCGAAGCTCCATTGATACCACCACTACCACTGCTACTGCTGACAATACTTCCAACAGTAGTAGCTGGACTTTTGTTCGGACAGCGCGTCGCCAGGTGCTTGGGGATGCCTCGCTGCAAGAACTTGCCGCCGCAGTTGTTTGGACACGGCACCAAGCGGCAGTCGCAGTTCTCGATGTGGTCTTGGAGCTCCGACATCTAAAGCACGTAACGAAAAAAACATAGAGCCATTAGGAAAACCCCCAATTATTACACCCACCCACAGACAGAGGCAAAAAGCCGCGCAAAAGCTTCATAGTTCTTTGACTACGACACTCACCTTTTGACGCCGGAGGCAGTGCGGGCACTGCTTGAGTATCTTGTCGCAGCGCAGCTCGTGGTCGAATAGATCCTGGCTCGCGACGTCCGCACTGCAGTGGCGGCATTTCTTCATGCTGCCCGAGCTACCAGTCGTTAATGCTGCTGTTGCTGCACTCGTGAGTGTCTCACTGTCGTCGACAGTTATATTCTGTCCATCTGATGTGGACACTGCTTTTTTCGGCGCGAAAGAGCTACAGCCACTGCGTTCGTGCGTGTCCACTTCGCTCCAGAGCACTTTGACTCGGCAGAGATTGCACTCTTGTGTGCGCTTGGGGCACTGCGATCGCTCGTGCTCTTCTCGCTGGTCGGTGCGAATTGGGAGGCGGCACATGGCACAGAGGACATGGGATGCTGCTGGTGACGACGACGATGCTGATACTGATGAGCTCTGGATGTGAGGAGATGACGGTGATTGTGGAGGCAGTGATTGCGGCTGACTTGGCGCTGATGGTGCGGTTGCTGGCCTTGGAACTGACCCTAATGGCGCTGAGGGTGATGGAAGTTTAGTACCTGGTGTGCTTGGTCTGGAATCTGCTTGTGACAGAGATGTCGTTGCTGGTGGCACAGAAATCGTTGGCGGTGATGGAGCCGGAGGTTTGCTGTTGGCTTCGGTGGCAGCTCGAATGCCTGTGGTTGGCGGATTGGAGCTAACAAACGCAGGGTTTGGCGCAGCCCCAGACGAAGAAACAACAGCAGGCGGAGGCGGGAAGCTCCGTGGGGAGTTGAGAGCTGAAGGTGGCGGTCCTGTCTTCGCTTCACTCGTACTCGACACTGCTGCTCGTGGTACCAGAGAACTCTGAGGTGGAAGAGATGGCGGTGGTGGTGGTTTACCTCCGATGGTAGTCATCACACCAGCACCAGTTAAAGCATTTGCTGATAGCTGCACAGTGTTGACTGGCTGTGCGGTAGCCACTTTTTGCTGAGCATGTGCAGATAGAGGCAGAATCGATGGCGGTGACTGCTGAGAAAGCGATGCTGCTTGAGTGGCACTGCCACAAATCGAATTGCTTCGCTGTCTCAAGGTCGAGGAATTTACGTGCCGATCACCACCACCGTCCTCACGAGCAGCAGCAGCTTCGCTTGATCGACTGCTGCTAGTACCCACTGGCAGACTACTACCTGCAGGAAGTAGCGCAGACATCGACGCCGCTCGAACCAACTGCGGGTGTGACGATGCAGCAGCGTGACGCTGCTCCAGCACTTTCTGGCTTGCACCAATAGCCGTACTACTGGCGGCAGGTTGGCTCGCAACCGATGGATCTGACAGCGGTTGAGACTGAGCCTGAGCATGTCCAAGTTGGCCACTTTGCTGCTGCTGTTGTTGCCGTAGTTCATTTTCCTGTTTGCGCCGGTTCTCCACGCGCAGCTTCGCCATTTCAGCCTCTGCGAGCGCGCCTTTCGCCGTCGCAGCGATCGTCAGGTGAATCTTTTCGACCGGATCAACCATCATCGGTGCAGCAGGAGGAGCAGGATTAACTACAGGATCAGAGTTCGTCTTTGCCGCTTGGCTTTCAGTAGCTGCTGGTTTGGCTGGCTCAGATGTAATGACAGGAGACGACAGCGTGACGACATTCGGCGGACGATCTTCAGCAGGTTTCTTGTTGTCTATCGAGTTGGTGCTGGGCGATTTAGCCTCTGGCGCCAAGCTCACGCTTTTGCTTCCTTCTTGTTGGGGTTCTGGTACTACGGCTGGCGCTGCTGGTGGCTGAACACCTGAAGAACCGCTCGAGTAGGTCGTCGGAGGCTGCGCTAATAGAGGCGCAGCAGGGACCGCTGCTTGCTGATGCGATGCGTACCCCACTGGTTGGGAAGAATGATTCTGCGCGTAATGCGGAGAGGAAACCCAGTACGGAGGAGCGTGCATCTGAGCCACTTGAGCAGCTTGAACCTGGAGTTGCGCCTGCGCTTGGACCTGCGCCTGAGTCTGCAGTTGGAGCTGCAGCTGCATCTTCTGCAGCATCGCCTCCATCGTGGCCAGGTACGCACTCGTCTCTCTCTCAATTGTCGCTCTGCTACTACTGCTACTATATGTATCAGTAGTGACGCTTGAAGCTGCTCTCTCACTCTCCTTGGCCTGCGTGACCACCGATTCTTTCGCGGCGGCTACTGATAGCGAAGCCATCGTGTGCCCGAGTTTTGCCACAGAGTCCTCCACATTTCGGAGCTTGGCGTCCATTTTCTCGCTAACACTGTCGGATTGAGCCCTAAGCGTTGCCGTCAGGGTCTCAATTCGCGTCTGCAGATCTTTTTCAAGCGCTTGAATCATATTCGTACTCGATTTCTCACAGTCGCGGACTTTCGAGTCGACATTCTCGACCACCTGCGCCGCTTTCGTGCGCGCTTCGTGCGCAACTGCGTGCACCTGGTCTTCGAGCGAATGGCGGGACTTGCGACAGGATTCCTGGAGCGCATCCAGTGCGGATTTGCGCTCTTTCTGCTCGCACTCGACCATTTTCAGCAAGTCGAGCTGCCGATTCTGGCACGCGGCGGTTTTTGCGTCGATCAATAAAGTGGCGGAGGCGACCATCTGCTGTTTGAGCTGCTCGAGCCGCTCGCTGAAGTCCCGCGCCGTGCTGTTGAGATCGCTCTGAACCTGTTGCTTCAGTGACTTCACTTGAGACTCGACCAGCACCACTAGCGATTTGCTGCGCTCTTCACACGCAGAATGCATTATCGTTTGCTGCTGATCCAGCTTTTCGTCCTGTTTCGCAGCCAATTCGCTCACTTTAAGCTCCAGATTGCTCTCCAGATCTTTGATCTTTGTATCAAAGCGATCCTGCAGCATAAGTATCACTTGGGTCCTGGTCTCTTCTACCAAGTCCGGCCGCCGCTTTGCCTTCTGCTGCTCTCTCTCTATTTCTTCAGCAGGATCTTTCACAGGTGACGGAGCTGGCCGAGCGACTGTCGGTACCAGTACTTGTTCCGGCTGCTGCTTGCTGTGATTGCCGTCAAGCATCGTGCTCATCTTGGACACGTGGCTCTTGAGCGCGTACACTTCATTGCGAAGGTCCGCGATCTCGTCCGTGAGACCGCGATTCACTCTCAGAGTGAGCGCGTCGAGCAGCAGACTCGACGAGCTCGTCGTGCGCGTGACCTCTGCGATCTGCTGCGCCTGGTGCTGCAAGTTCGCCTGGAATTGGGCTTTGATCGGCTCGATCGACGCATTGAACTGCACGAGAAGCTCGGCCCTCGACAGCTTCTCCTGGGAGGTCGCGTGGAGCGAGTTGCCCTGCTCTCGGACCGCAGCGACCAGCTGCCGGAGCTCGAGCAGCTGGTTCTCTGCCTGCATGCGCCACGACTCGTCCTTCCCGCACATGGACTGGAGGTGGAAGCCAATGTCCTTCTGGGTCGTGAGCTCCTGGCGCAGCTTCGATTGCACTTGCTCTAGCGTGTGGATCTGCCGATCGTTCGCGCACACTTCGACCCGCAGGCGGTCCATCTCCTCGGTGGACGCCTTGCACAAGTTGAGCAGCGCGCTCAACTGCCGCTCGGCGATCGCGGCGCGCGCGTCGACCTCGAGCTTGAGACTCAAGCGAACCTGCTCCATCATCTGCGCTATGTCGTACGTCGGCGAGTTGTACATTTGATACGGCATGCCGTGTGCATTCCCTCTTGATCGAGGAGCTCGCCGCGGATACTGGTGGCGTGCATTACTGTTGTTGTTGGTGGTGCTAGGACCGAACTCTTCGTCAAAGTCGGCATTACTCCCCTGATCGTCATTGTTGTTGTTGTCGTATCGCTCTCCACTTGCTCGAGCGCTGCGCAGATTTGGAGGCTCTTCGCTTCGCTTGCGCTCCTGTCGCTTGCGAAATTCGTCCGAGAATGAGGTCGGCATACCTACTGATCTAGATGAAGTGAACCCGCCGCCACCGCTGTATTCGCCACTGTATCTCAGGTTCGAAGCCATGCTCTCACGGAAATACGCAGTGCCGATGTTGCTGCTGTCGTCAAACGCAGCGTCTTGCTGTTGTTGCTGCTGCTGGAACGGGAGTCCGCCACCAAAGCCACCACCTGCAGCTGCCGAGCTCCGCCCATAGTCGTAGGAGCTGTAGGTGGTGAGGTCGCCCGTCATGTCGGCAAACTGCCGGAACTGCTGCTCCAGGTTCGCATCCGTGCACTTGATGATCGCCGCGAGGTTCGCCTCCCAGTCCATCGCCAGCACGAGAGTTCTCAGTCTCTCAGTTTCAAAGAGACGTGGTGTCCATTTAACAAACTCGGATGACAGACGTGGTGGTGTTGCGTACTTTAGCGGGTTGCCACGCAGGACTCGAAAAGACGCCGTGTCTTGTCAGACGACTCGGGCGATCTTGAAGCTGAAGGGGCATATATCCCAATTTCACGTACAGGTGAGTTCCCAATCTAAAATACAGTGTGATTTATGTTTCATTTGGGTAAAATACGGCTACTTATGCGGCTCTTTTCTGTTCAAAAACCTAAAGTAACCGATGGTGCGCGGATGTTTAGGTCTAGCAGAGCAGCGTCCTTGATTGGATGGAAATGCAGGTTGCAGAGAAATGCTGGGTGACTTGTGAAATGTGTCACAGATGAGGCTCCATCTTGCGAATCGGGTGGTGTTGCTGACTCCCACGACACCAGCAGCTCCCTCGCTTGGACGTTGGTGGGGCATTTCCGATGGTGGCGTTCTGAAGGCGATGGAAGATGCCAGTTCCTCACTCTGTTGTTGCAATGACACATGTCTGTAGACAGGTTACAACCCCCTCGTTTCGTTAGAATGTCATCCCACCACAAGCCAGTTTGCATTGACATTGGGATTGACATTCTCTGGGCTCTTGGTTCCGGCACAAGCTGGAGTCGAATTCAGCGACTTGCGTTTCGCGCAGCAAACTGGCCTGAGCTTGCAGTTGATAGATGGATGAACAGATGCATACGGGCCATTGGTTCTGTGGTTGTGTATGATTTCATTTGGTCGCTCGTCACCAAATTGCTCGCAACCGGCAATGCATCTCAGAGAACTCTCTTCAGACTCCACCCACCCATCATCAATGTGGACCGCTCAAGAGTGAAGGTGGCTCCATTTCATCAACCAACTCAGGAAGGAGCGAACAAACAAACGTTCTAGAACAGAGAGGAACAGATCCGATTTGGGCCATCCGCGAAATGAACGAATTGGGTGGGGGAGCCATCTTGGTGAATGTATGAGTGAGATGCCTGCTGACGGCGCGCGCTGGCTTTCGCGAGCCAATCAGTTGGGTCGTCGTCCAGATGCATTTTCTCATGCGCGTGCAATGGCGGGCCACTCACTCGAGCTCACTCGCTCATCATCCGCGTCCGACGTGATGGTGGCCGTTTGGTGGTGTTGGATAAATCGTCTCACAAAAAGGAGAGAGCCCATGTTGAACTGAACCTCAGCTCTCAGGTCCCTCTTCCCGATAGTTATTGTGCGGGAGCGAGGTTGACTGGTCTTCGTACGCCCACACCCCAGCCCCTACCATCACTCTCGCGAGCAATCATTGGTCGATTCCAGCCATTTGGTTGGTGCAGAATCTGCGCGCGCTATTTTTAGTGTGCAGGCTTCCCCGAAGTTATTTTTTTTCCTTCGGGGCCATTCCCCCATCCTTTTCGCCAGAACAGTCTCAGAACAGCTAGAGTACTAACCGCAGTGTCTGATTGTACATAACTGCTTGGTAAATATTTCATAAAGTCAAAAATGCACTGATTTATCATCGTAGACTGGGCCATCGCACACTGCGCATAGCGCTTCCCTCAAGAACCGCTCGGAACCGCCGTAAGCTTCGTCCGATCCATGTATTCTACCGCAGTTTTTAAAGGCTTTGTGGGGAAAGAGAAAAGCCAGGAGACAGAACGAACAAATACCCCAATCGCTCTCGCTTGCTTTTGCTTGTGTGGCTTCTGGAAAAAGAGGCACAATCCAAATCGCCAAAGGGCAGGCAGGCAGGCAAGCAGGCAGGCAGAGCAAGCCGAGCAGAGCAGAGCAGGCGGACAAAACCCAAAAAGCGCCAGCTCCCAACTCCCCACGCACCCTCCTCTTCTCATATCCCCTTACGCACTCGCGCGCTCGCCCCCATATCTGCTTCTTCGTTTCCCTATACCACCAAGCACTCCACCAGCAGCTACACTCCACACACGCATCCCATCACAATGGACTCGCCCAACACGCCGTGCTCGATGAACAGTCACCAGGCGATCATGAAGTGCCCGTGGCAGTGGCGCCAGCCGTTCCTGGACGAGAAGCGCGAGAGCCGCAAGCGCAAAGTGGGCGACGGCTACTTCTACGACCCCGTGGACCCGAACTTCGTCGATCACCTGCTCCCCGGGTACGCCAAGAAGTTCTGCGCGAACCTGCTCGAGTCGGACGAGAAGGAGAAGATCCAGCTCGAGATCCAACGGTTGATGCTCAAGAAGGAGGAGCAGGCGGACCGCATGTTCTACGACGCGCTCTTCTTTGGCGGCGCCAACGCGAGCAAGAAGAGCTCTTCGGCGCTGAGCAGTGACGACGAGACCACAGACGAAGAAGACGCAGCAGCAGTCTCCAATGCGGCGCTGCTGCTGTCACCCGCGCATTCGCCCTCGAGCCCCAGCCCCAGCAGCAGCAGCGACGACGACGAGAGCGAGACGGTTGCGAGTCAAGAGAACATGGCGCTGGTCGATAGCATCCTGCTCATGACCAAGTCCGTGGACGAGTCGTCGTTGTTGGCGTCCCCGAAGAGCGTTTCGTCGCCGCTGTCGCCGCTGCTGGACGACGATGAAGACGACGAGCACTGTCTGTCGTTGAGCAGCAGCAGCCACCTGAGCACATTGAGCGACGAGCGCTTCGAAGAGCCATTATACGAGCACTCGTCGTCGCTCGAGCTCGTCTCGGACAACCTTCAAGATAATTATTTTGCGTCGGAAGACAGCGATCTGCTCGACTTCCCCACCAGCTCCGATTAGACCACAAGCTCCGCTCCGAACTCCCGATCGATCGGCTACATGGCTCGCAGTCCCTGTGTGTGCGCATGTGCTCCCTCTATTTATTATTCCCCCTGTAGCGCTCTGAAAAAGAAACTCAACTTTGCTGCGTATGTATGGGCTGCTTGCTGCCTTTGTCCGAATTGCTTCCCAACCCATTAGAGGCATGAAAGACAACCAAGAAAGCAAGCAGTGCCCCCCCCCCCCCCACTATCACAAAAAAAAAACAGAACCCCCGACAAAAGGCACCTCTATAAACAATAATGGAATTCGTTGTTGCTTTTTTCTTCTCTGATACACTCGCACGCATACGCCTTCAAAACAAAGCTTGAAGGCTATCGCCGTCGAACGCGACGGCTGTGATCAGCATCAAAGACGCTCCAGGAGCTCGCCGCGCACGCGCGCTGAGGAGGGGAGGATGCCAGCCGCACAGATTTTCTGCTTCGATCGGATTTGAGATATTTTCGTAACGACAGCCAAATCCAAGCGCCACGCGCTCGCTCGTTTCCTTTCTTAGGCGGCTGGGAGAGCTCGCAACGGTCGAACTCGCTCGCGTGAACTGCTCTCGCTGATTCTCGCTGATCTGTGACGCGCAAGACCTTTTTCCATGCGAAAATTCCCTTCGATTCTTTTACGTTGGAATCTGCCAAAACATTGTCCCTTCAACCACAAACGGTCGCAACAGTCGTCTTGACACGAGTGTATCAAGCAGGATCTCGATTTTCTCCTTGCCATAGTCTGGAAGCTTTTCTGCAAGCTGGTCCACGCTCTACAAAAACAACCAAGACAGCGTACAAACGCTGTAAGAAATCTGCCCAGCTGTGTGTGATAGGATAATACAAGCAGTAGCAAGGATCACGAATCACGTACGAAAGTGGGCAGGCTCGCGTTGTCGATTCCCTGGAACTTACTGTAGAGGGTCGAAATTTGCACCGCTCCAACCCCTCGCTGTAAGAAAGACAGAACACGGTTTGCTTATAAGTACGCGAAACACTGTAGTACAAAAATGAATGCGAGGCACAATCGACTCACCTGGAATGCAGCCGGGAAGAGAGCGATCTCAAACTGAGGAGCCGGCTCCCCAGAATTGAACGAATCGTCATAGTCTTGGAGTTTGGATTCTTGGGACATGCTGCCAATGTCGAGGTTGGCGCCAACCAGCCGATTTGAGAGAGGCGTGTGTGGAGTCATCGCCTTGAGTTGGGTTCGGAGAAGTGGCGACGCTAAGTCAAGCGGCGGCGTCACTGGTTCTTCGTCGTCTACTATATTCTGCCGTGCGCGATTCACACTGGCTTCGATGCTTGCACGGCTCTCGAGCTCTCGAAATTTCGTTGGAGTTAAATAATCACCACCGGTACTGAACTTCCGTCGAAGATTTGAGAACGCTTTGCCCGGAGAACGCCAACTTGGGGAGCTCAAGCCTGGACTTGCAGTGACTGGGTTGACCGGGTAGTGGGTCTTCGGGTACGATGATTTCACAGTTGAGCTTCCCATCCGCTTTCGCTTCTTGTGCGAAGCACTTGAAGGGCTTCTCAAAGAATCCGTCTCTCTGTGCGTGGGAGACTGAGCATCGACATTGCCTGGTGCGTCCATTCTTGTAGTCGCGAACGTTGGGATTTCAGGTGTGCCTGGCGTGCCTGGCTGTTGCTGCTCCTCTCCGTGCTTGGATGATTTACCACCTCGTGGCGGTGTAAACTCAAACGCTCCCATTTTCATCAAATTCTTACTGATCGGGCTGCTGGGGGCGACGCTACTGATCGCCGAATCTGGGGTTGGGATGGTTCTGCCACCAGCACGTCGTTGGTTTGACTGTGGAAACGAAAAAAACAAAAAGAAATATGCTTAGCATCGAGAACCACGTCAGATACGAAGCAGCAATTGCGACGCATTGACACGCACCTTGAGAACACCCGTGCGGATCGGGGAGCTCATCGCTGGGGACCAGGTGCTCCTCTCCTCAGTGTTGATCGACGATGACACGTCATGAGTGTTTTCGTTCTGGCGGTACGCTGGCGTCGGCATGTACGACGTGCGTGTCATTTGCGGAAGGTTGTCGCTCGCGATGCTCACATTGAAGCTGTCGTACACGTTTTGTTGTCGGACCTTGGCCAGCGTCGTCGTCTTGAACGTCTGCTCGCCCACGACAAGCGACTCCTCCTCTTCGTACTGCTCGCTCTCTTCATCTTCGTATTCCCGCTCGTCATATTCATCACTACTGTTGTCTCCTCTGCTACGCTGCTTCTTGCGGGTCGCACGTGAGCCTGGTGTTGACCGCGCGTACGCCGATGCTGCGGGGGTCGGTGGCGGTCGGCGCACCACTGGCTGGTGAGTGAACGACTCGAAGAGCGGCTTCCACACCTGCGTGGCTTCGTGGATCTGTCGGAGGATCTGGTGGTGACGGCGCACGGTGGAGCAGATCTGCGTCGCCGAGCGGTGCGCCGCGCAGATGTTGGCGTCGATCTCCTGCAGCAGGTACGTGATCCGCTGCTGCGTGTCCTCCTCCATTTTCGCTCGCTTGCTTCCCTCTTGCGTTGTAAACTTGCGGTCATGTTCATACCCTCACTCTGTCCAGAGTTTCCAGCTGGTTCTGCATTAAGGTGTTAAATATCCACTTTGCCAGAACAGGGTGGATTAACAAACACAAAGCGCGTATGAAGACCATTTTTGAGGTTTTTCAAAACAAGGTCAAAACAGCTTGAAAAATAGCAAAACTAGGGTTTCCCTTTTTGGTCCCACCAACATTTTCGCGCGCTCTTTTCGAATTCAAAACTTGCAGTCCGCATTTGCACATCTGCCCGCACGGACGCACATCACAAGACGTCACCGCCATTCGCAAAGCGGACTTTGAAGCCATTCGCGTACACACACACACACACGAAGCCACGCCAAGCCAAGCCAGCCATGGAGTACCGCGTGCGAAAACGAAACGACCCGCAGCGCTTTGGCTTCGGATCAGTGGAAGAGATTATCACCGATGCGCTCATCCGGCGCTTCCTCCTGCGCGCTGGGTTCCGCACAAGCTCCCCGCGCGTTGTTGCACACACACGCCAGCATCTGTGGGAGTTCTTTAAGAAGCTCATGGACACGATGCTCCCTCTTATGGAACACGGGCGGGGCATGTGCTTTCGTCTCGTCGATGTGGTGAACGCGTGTAGATTCCATGGGATCCGAATGTACGGGTACAATGATGTCTGCAATCTGGAGAATGCCGGCGCACGTGTTCCCTACCATGTCACAGAAATGGTTGAGTTGCGAACGACGTTTGGTGGGCCGGATACGTGGAACGATGAGCCAGACGTGGAGCCCGGTGTGCGATTCAAGAAAACCGATTTCGTGGCGAACTACACAGCTTTCCACGAAGACTATGAGGATGAGAGCGACGATGATTGCAGCGAGTGGTCGTGGTATGGCGAAAGTGATGCTGACTCGGATAGCGGAGAAGAAGACGAAGATGTGGAAATGGACTCCGACAACAATAGAAGCGAGCTCAAGCCGTGGCAGCGACCTCAACTCGGAAACCAGTTCATCGAGTCGCTGAAAGAAGCTCAAGCGTTAGTTGACGAACAGCTTCTTCGTTCCGATCCGAATGATGACGAAGTGGACGAAGATGCTGCTCCAGGACAAGGATACTATTCGGACTACGACGAAGTGTATGAACCAGCGTCCGCAGTGAAGCAGAGGGCAGTCGTCAACCAAGAAGATCAGCTTTGGGACACTTCCAACAACATTCACGAAATTGACGAAGACAAAGCAGAACAAGTCCTAGACTCGATTCTTTTCGACGACGACGCAGACCAGTACACGATTCCTCGACAGGTGTTCGCGCAGCTCTTCCGATCCACGCTCGACCTCACTTTGAAGATCAGCACCGTGGCGCTCAGTGCGCTGCACAATGTCACGGAGCAGTACTTGCACCATGCGTTGACCGAAGGTGTTCTTTCGTACCAGCTCAGATGCATCATCTTGGAGGAGCGAGCCGCGTTGGAAAGCAATCTTCAGGAGCAGCTTCAGCAAGAGCGCGAAAAGGTAAACGAACGGGAGAAACTTATCGCTGATCTGAAGGCTGACTTCAAAGCTAAGGAAATTGAGATGCAGCACCAGATTGCTCAACTCCAGCACCAGCTTCAAGTCCAGCAACGGAGCAACGAGGACGTCCACATGCAGACACCGACCCGCACGCCAAGCAAGCGAAAGTCTCCTGGGAAGCGAAAGGCGACACCAAACAGTAAGAAAGCTGAGGTTGTTCGAAAAGAGACTGTGAAATCTTCAACAAGCTCAAAATCCCTTGTAGGCTCGCTGCGTTCGAAGATTCAAGACTACGCACTCCGCAGCAAGAAAGTGAGAGTGAACCCAGTCTAAGATCTTCAGCGGGAAAACTAGGTAACTTGCATTTTGTAGACATACATATGTGTGTGTGATTCTCTGACGAACCCTCAGCGCAGTTCAACCACAGGAACACGCGCTGGAAACACATACACACTCGGAGCGACAATTACACCATACACAAGCAATAGAAAAAAGGTACACTACTAAACACTCACCAGGGTAAATACATCATCATTCGTTTCATTCTATCCATCACCTGGCACTCCTACCCTATCGACCAACATTTAGTCATGTCGTTTTCAACAATGCTGCTGCTTCCGCGGTCCGGATCATGTTGGTTTCGTGGCAAATGCTCACGAATCCAATCAAGTGAGCAAAGAAATCGTCGCCCAGCGTGCTACAGCCATCAACGAACAAAACAGAAAAAGTGAGCGACGCGAACTCCCATTCAGAAAGTCAAAAGCCGACTCCGCAGTGCAAGCTCGTACCTTAAAAACGCTTCAATGTTGTTATGTCCAGCATCAGTCACCCAGAGCGGCTTGTATCGCCATTCTTGCCGACACATCTCAAAGAGTCCTTCGCCGTGCCAGAACGGAACGACCTCATCCCGCGTGCCGTGGATGATCGTCACTGGAGACTCAACTTTTTCGATGATGTCGATATTGCAAAACAAATCGCCCGGAAGCGTGTAGCGGAAGTTGAACGCGACGCGGAAAATCGACAGCAGCGGGCTCTGAAGGATCACGCCAGCAACGGGCTGCTTCATGCGCGATTGCTTCACCGCGATGTAGGTTGTCGGACCTGATCCCAGCGACCGCCCGTACCTATGCAATCAATCAACAGAGCAAATGCAACGACTGAGTGAGCCAAATGCAGTTTTGCTGACATTGCAAGATCGTAAGAAGACCTACAGGATGATTTTGTTGGGCGGGGTCTTTTTCACGTTCACCAAGTACGCAAACGCGGCTTCAATGTCCGCATAGCACGCCTCCTCGCTCGGCTCGCCCTCGCTGATGCCGTACCCGGAATAATCGTACGCCATCACGTTGACCTGCGGCATCATATCACACGTAAGAGACTCATTCGCTCACACACATCGATTCACACCACCTGGTGTTATCGCTTACATTGAGCCGGCGACTGACTTCCCGGAACCAGTCGTAAATCATCCCTAAATCTGCAATGATGAAAGCGATGAATAACAGCGTTAGAAATGACAATGGTAAGACATCACACAGAGCTATGGTTTGCGTAGATCACGTACCCTCAGCGTTCCCGTGCGAGAAGAGCAGCGTGTACTGCGCATTGCTACAAACAAAAGATATGATCTGTTAGCATCAATGCGGAGCCAGCAGCATTGTTCAGAAGCTGCTTGCCACACAATAGCGCACTGCACTCACTCCTGCGGGATGTAGAACGCTGGTATCCGATTGTACATGGACGTCGCCAGGAAGAAGTAGCGCCGCGTGAAGCCATACGTCGTTGGTGGGGGCTGGAACACAAGTGCTGAGACCATCACGCCCATGCTCTTTCTCGCTAACGTGCCGCCTTGTCTATGCGTCAGTAGGGGCGGCGACGGAGCAGACAGAGATCCACGAAGAGACACCGCTCGAACGCGAACGCGGGTACACACTGAAACCCGCAAGCTCACACGCGATGTGATGCACGTACACTGCAGAGTCCAACGCGCGCCGACGTCTCCAGTCGATTGATTGAATGCTTCAGCCTCTGCGACGACGAGAGTAGATATGGAGCGAGCCCTTCAAGCTGAAACAGCCTCACAAAATTTCTCTTTTTTGGTGTGTTCCAAATGAAGCCACTTGTGATATACGATAGCCTTTTTTAACCGATATCATTTGTATATTCGATTTAAAAAGGAAAACGACCAGAGCGGCTATCTAAATGTTCATCTCAGAACCTTCCATTTCCAATATGTTGCTTGGCGTCTCTACCGTGTCAAGCGCGTTCATAACAAACAAACAATACCAAGTCGATCCGAAAAAAAGAAGCGGATCCTGAAGTTATGGTGTTATCATTGCCTTTTGTGGTATTACGTCGTCGTCTGGATCTACATACATGCATGCAGATGACTCTCAAGTGCATGAGCTAGATACACAAGTGATGAGCATGGGCTCCAAGTGCCAATCTCGACTCCTTCCTTAACGGGACACTTTGAGGCGAATGGACGGGTGGCCGACCCCTCGCAGGTCGTCGATCATCGCGATCTTCTCTCGCTGCTCGTCCTCGTCGACCGGGATGCCTTCTTTGCGCAGCAACTTAGAAAAGCTGCCTTGCTTCACGGGGGTGAGATCGGGCTGAGGTGTGTCCACCTGGTGGTGCTGCTGCTCGTGATAGGATCTACCGCCTCCTTGATGCACAACGATGCTGCTGTTACCAGACTCGTTCGCTTGCTGCTGCTGTTGGGATCGCAGTGCGAGGTGCTTCATGTATTCGTGGTCGGCCTGATCGAATTCGCTCCACGAAGCGCCAAGGCTACGGCGGCGAGGACGAACACTGCGACGCACGCGGCGGTATCGCTGCTTCTTCATCGTCTTGCGCAACAGCGCAACCACTGGAGACGCGTTGAAAAGGTCGATCCAGCGCTTCGACCAGTCGCGCACTTCTTTCAGGACCGTGAAATGCTCTAGAAGCATATCTTTCCAGCCGAGGGTACGCTTGCGAGACGCAAGATACAGCTTTTCCATCAACTGTAGCTCCTGCTTCTTTCTCGCTTGCTTTCTATACACAGATCCAACATATCGATGTGAGCTCTTAATGATAAAATTCGAGCCACGCGGAGAGCGTTCATCAATCACGTACCGCTTCTCTACTTCACCGCCAGTCGAAAACACGAACCCCGACGTCATCTTGCGCGACTCTGAATCCACCCACACACAAAATCACAAGTTAACCACAACATTAAAAAAAAGCAGACATGCACGATCCAGCCACTTTGTTCTTCTTACCAGCGAGCGCTTTTTTCGACTTTGGCTTGCGCGGGGTCTTGGTAAACGGCGAGAACGTCACGCGCCGGTCGCCAGGCGTGAGAAAGATCTCGTCGGATCGCTTGCGCTCGCGAGAAGATGCAGTCGACGAGGCCGTCTCCGCAGAGCTGCTCAAGCTGTTCATGCTGTTCATGCTGCCGCTGAAGCTGCTGTTGCTGCTGCTGGCAGTCATGGAGCTACTGTTGCTGTTGAAGCTGCTGCTGCTACTGGTACTGGAGGCCGTGCTGGCGCGACTGCTGCTGCTACTGGTGGAGCTATAATTGGTGTAGTGGAAGCTCTGGCTGTAGCTCTTGTACTTGCTCGCGGAATCCACGAGGAAGCGCGTGCGGCTGCTGGTCTTGGTCGCGGTCTTGAGGATCGGTCGCACGGGCGGCGGCGTCGGGTCCATTTTTGTCTCCGTCTTGTTGTTGTTGTTGCCGTTGGGCTCTGAAACCTCTCGTCTCGCTCGCTGTCTCTTCTGGACAGTCTTTCTCTTTCTGCTGCTGCTGCAATTTTCTTCAGTGAACATGGCTGGAGTTGGATTGCTCTGGAAATTGTACCCCCTCCCCAATGCAAGACCCTTTAGTACACTGTACCACTTTAAGTGGTACAGTGTGCCTACCAACTGCAAGATTGCAATCTTGAAGCGTCACCAACCCATTTTCCACGCATTCCGCATTCTGCAACAAGGAAAGAGCAAGAGCGACACGTCCGAGCGATCGGCTGTGCAATGGCGCTGTGGACTGTACTGTGCGGCGTCATCTTGCTCGGTGTGCTTGGGTTCAAGGTAAGGCGCATGCGGTAGTGGTATTGCAAGCTTGCTGGTGATGCACGTTGTGTACATGCATCACGGCCGAGTATTAATCTGAGTGAATTGTTTTATGTGCGCTAGATTGGCGGAGTGGCGTCGCGCGTTCTGCTTCTGATCCTCTCAAAAGGTAGTAACATGCGCATGTGAGTATGTTACTTTTAAGCTAGCTCGCGCGACGCTACGGAACTGACGCCTTTCTTGCGAACTACTCGCCACCAATTTCCCGATTGTGTTCATGCTGTTTCAGGAGGGTTGCTGTCGAACATTCGCGTTAGTGATGCAGCGAAAGTCACGATCACGGTGCACGCGATCAGGTTTTCGTTCTGGAAATGCGTCTGGGCATTCCTTCGCGCGCCGACCCAGGAGCACTTGCTCTGCGTCGAAGTGCCAGATGTGCACGTGCTTGTGATGCTTGAGAAAACAGAGTCAGCAATGCCACACAACAGAAGTCAAGGCGACGCCCTCGCACAATTGGCAGCGCTTTTGGACCTCGACACGAGCTTCAAAAACATCCAGCACGCGATATGGGCACCCATCCGCGTGTGGATTCACCGGCTGAACTTCATGTGCTATTTCGTCCACCTCGTGACCCTGAGTGTGAGTTCGATTTCGGTGGATGTGGTTGACGGAAAAGCAGAGCAGTGTTCGATTGTCTCGACCAAGGTGCGCACAGAAACGAGTTTACCAGTTGTTTACATCGGCGTTGTTTAACATCGTATTTGATCTGCTCTTGGATGTGTAGAATGGCAGTGTGTACGCTTACGCAAACTACAACTCCAAGGTCAATGAAATGCTTTGCGCTGTCAAAGTATCGCATGGTAGCACTCTTCGATGTGCCCTTCCGAGCATTGACAGCATGCTGGAAGTTGGTCCGGCCGAAGTTAAAATCTGGATTCCAGTGTCTCGCAACGTTGCCGACCATCGCGCACCAATCCCAACCTCGTGCTTTGTATCATGTGACTTCGTCCGAGCGCAAGCTAATTTTCTTCGCTGCGTACAAGTCATCTGCAATCAACAACAGAAATCGTGTGACGATACTGCAAGTGGCTCGACAACTCCAGACGAAATCTACAACTCACGAGCAAGCTTGCTCATTCTGCGACTGATTGGGGCTATGCCAGATGAAATCGGCTTCATCATTCGCGGTCTGGAGCTTAAGCTTCAACACAAATTACAATCTGCCGTCGAAGACAAAACATTTTTCTTCAGCTTGAGCAAACTCAGTGTGCGGGCGCTCGACTCAAGCAACCACCTTCTCGGAAACTTCGCGAAGACTGACAATGATACTCTTACAGAGGAAAGGAAGTTATCGCTGGAGCTTGGTGCGCTGTGCCTTGGTCTCACGACTGAGTGTCAAGAGATCCCGCCATTACTGAAGCTCGACGCGCTGAAGTGCGATCTTGAAGTCAAACTTGCGAGTTACTGCGAAAATACAAACGACCAAACCTGGACCGACACCGAAGCCATCACAACGCTCTCATGCTTTTTGCGAATGAGCGGTGAGTCGAGGGGACTATCGGTCGCATTCCACGCAGATCTCCAGCCGTGGATATCGTGCGTTCAGACTGAAATCGAGAGCTCAAGAAGTTTGTCCTCTCGTGTTCCAATCAAGGAGTTCCCAAGTGAATCGGCTGCCATCAACGCAATCTGTGATTGTACCGCAATCCAGATGGAAATTCAGTTTAAAGTGCTGCAAACTGAAGTCTTCTTCAAATCTCTGGACACACAGTGCGCAGTACTCCCGGCAGGTGTACCAAGTCTTCAAATCGCAGTGGAAGAGATCAATATCTTCTCTCATCCATTTGTGGGAGAGCAAACTCTCGGGGTTCGATCGAAAGCTGACATCCAATGCTCAAGACTCAAGATATTACACTGCTCAAGCGACCGACTGATGAAGGCATGCTTCATTTCGCTGGACTTCACGCGAGTTTTTGTGGAGCCTGTGTCCCTCATGAATGTGAATCAGAACCCCGCCGAAGTTGAGATGGAAGCAGAATGGCTGGAAGTCAAATGGTCACCCGAAGCATTGCACTCAATTGGTGGCATGCTGGAGCTAGCCATCTTTGTCGCATCGCCGTTTTTGCAGGAAAAATCAAACGATGCACCAAACTCCAGCGACGAATGGCATGAGAGTGCGAAGAAAAGTATACCGCCACTCAAGACTCTCGAAGAAGTGAGCAGCGACAAACTCTCCGGCTCAGAGATGCTGAAGTTTCGGTGCACGGTCAAGCGAACTCTCGTCTTATTCGCCTACAACTTTGAGAGTCAGAGACATGTCGACTACGTTACAGTCGATGCGCTCACGATGAGCGTTGAGGAAACGACAGGACGATTTCGGATCTCCATTTCACAGACAAAGGTGTACCATGTTGAGCCGGATAAGGAGATGCCTTTCATCAGCCCATCGTTCGTGAATCAAAGACCTCCACGCCGCACATCATCAACATTCAACGCGAGACGTCCTCAAGTCGGCCAAGCCATCCCAGCTGGAAAACGAGCTCGTTGTCCGCCCGGTTTCCAGGGAGTCGGATCTGACAACTTTAAGCCCGGTTTACCCTACTTTACAGCTCAGAGTTTTGCTCTCGAAGAGAACAAGCTTCCCAGGTGCCCAAAAACCGTGGTCGACATATATGTCGACAATGTTCAGTGCGAATGGGAAATATCTGCGCATATTCGTGTCATGGAACTGATCAGACGGATCACGTATTCTACGTGGGAGATGCTTTACACGGTTCGACGAGGGTACGCGATCTACTGCACGTCACCATGCAGTAAATACAACCGACCAGGGGGGGTCAACCCACCAATGGATGACTCTGACGAATATGAACGATGCGTGAACCTACTCAGCAAGCTGATTAGCGGGACTGGAGACAATTTGAGCCGCCTCTATGCAACAAGCATCGCGCTGAACGCGGAGATTTCCAGTGAGACTCGATTGCAGTTGCGGATTGGGCTATTCGCGGGCAATGACTTGCCAGACTTGTGGACTTTTCGGGACATCAGCTTCCACCTCAACTCGCTCAACATGCTTTCGATCAACTCAGTCGATGTCCGCCACACAGTTGACAAGAGAGAAGACCTCGTCTTTGGTGAGTTTGAAGAGATGCTACTACTTCGAATGGCGGCATGCGGAAAGGCTTGCCCTGGTGAAGCTCGAAAGGACGGCATGCTGATCGGAATCGAAGGAATCCGTGTCTGCATGTCGACAGAAATTTCGTTTCTCCGACACATGAAGTGCATCCAGGACACGATTTCCCCGTTTCTGGAGCCTCTAAAGACTGCAGCGGCGGAGTATTGGCGACCTCAAGACGCCGTGTTCTATCGACACTTTCTGAAGATCCCACTTACTCTGGGGCTCATGAGAGTATGGCTGACGATTGAAAATCTTGTGCTCGAGTGCCTGGACATCCGTCTCGAGAGTTGGCTCGAGCGCATGTACCCGCTGTGGCTGGAAGAATTGCAAGAACAAGAGCTGAGAGCTCAGGTTTTGGAAGAGCAAGTGACGACTCTCAAGCTCACAAATGCGGATATGCTGTGCGAGGACGCGTATGAAGAGATGAAGGCTCTGCTTGTCGAAAAGAATTCAAAGGTCTACTTCCAAAAGGTGAAAAAGCTTCAGACCAAGTACCAGCAAAATCGCGAGGCGGAAACAGACGCTGGCGGTACACTGTTTTGCGTCCGGATCGGGCATCTTTTGACCAATGTCTCGTTTGAAAGCGACAAGAAGAAGACCGTAAAGTTGATGCACGAGCTCGATGAAGCATCTGAGTCGGTTGCGAAGATCTTCGCTAGGTGTGGTCGAGACTATTCAAGACTCTCTCCTGCGTTTGATCTCCTTGAAGACATCAAGCTGAACGTGCAAGTTGGAGACCTGTCAGTGCGAATGAGGAACTTCGCAACTCCATTGCTCGTTTGCAGTCGAATTGGGCTGTCGGGCGACGTTATCGTTGTGGCTGCATATTCTGCAGCAGCAAAGTGTGGCGCTAAAACCTTCAGCTTTTCTGCTGGGCTGAGGAGTTTTGTGAACCTTTCAGCCGAGGTTGCGAGTCCGATTGCGTTTTTCAGCCCCAGCTATTTGTACACGCTTGACGAAATCGCTGGTCTGGTTCAGGGATTGCTTCCTCTGCTGCTGTTTGACATCGATAAACAGTGCGGTACCCCGCCGTGGGATATTGTGAGAAGGCTGTTACATGGCAAAGTTGGCGTGTCGATACAGGATGCTGCGGTGCGGCTGCTGTGCTGCTCAACTTCCTTCGACGTTAGCGACTATTTGGAAGTCGGCATTCAGCGCACGCAACTCGACTACTCATATGGAAAGACAAGCATGAATCTTCATCGGCTGACCGTGAAGATTGAACCCGGCGCGCTTTCGAACATCGCTGAGTTCAGTAACATCAACGTCGAAGTCTGGACGAAATGGTCAAGTGCGGGAGTCAACAGCGCGATCCACTTCGGATTTCCAGTCGGGTATTACGCAGAATCAAGTGATGGCAAACAGAGCGACAAGATATTTCTCGATGCTTGGGCGTCGCGATTACTCAAGTCTGACCAATTTCAGCCGCAAGGCAGTCTGTTAGAGCATCCGTTGAAGCCTTATCAAGCGAATGGGCTATCTGTGTACATCCGTGGCAAAATTTGTCCTGGGAATGCAAGCATTGAATCGCCTGTCTCAAGTGATGCGCGGTCGAAGCACGATATTGCGACCCGTACGGCGATTGTCCTCTACACAAAGCACGTCGAGTGGCTGATTCGGTTTGCGTCACTCTACCTCAAGTTACCACGGCATCCGTTCCCTCGCCGCCGGAGAAGAAGAACGCTATCGTTGGCGTCTACCTCGAATCCGCTGTGCCCAAGTCCAAGTCTTCTTAGCATTTGCAGAGGGATTTCTATTGAAGAGTTCACGATCGCAGGGCTGGATTTGGCTCTTTACCACAGCGAGAAACGCCCGGTTGGCATTCGCGCGTTCATAAATGAACAGATAGCGATGTCAGGTGCCATCTTAGCATCTACCCACGAGCTGTTTCAAGCAACTCAAACACAAGCCGGAAAGCAAAGCAAAGCCCGTCGATTGCGTGTGCCCTTCAACAACCACATTTGGATTGTGCACGATGTCACAGTGGCGGTTCAAGACATTCAGGTTCGCATTTGCACGCCACAGTCTGGAAGTCGAGGCGAGTCTCTTGTGTCAGTGAAGTACATGGCGCTGAAGGTTGGTGGTGGCTCTGAGGCCATCCCTACTCACGAAGATTCAGTAGTGCTCTCTCCAACATCGCCAAGTCCAATCGCAGAAGAGCGCGCGGGGTCCTTCCCAACAAACGGCGGCACTAGTGAATCAAGAGTTCGAACGAAGAAAAACATCTTGGATCATTTCTCGATCGCTCAGCATAATCCATACTGTTTTCGCGACACTGACTGCGACCCGAGCGCGGATACTTTCGATTCCAGCGAGCTCGAGCAAAACGATGAGCGTAACTATCAAGCAGCCTTCGTCGAAGAGTTCCGCAGACTGGGATTCTTGATGGGCTTGTCTGCACGTGAGGCTCACATTCTGGTGACTCTGAGTGCTGTTGACGCTCTGGTGGACATTATCGAAAATTGGATGCACATCATTACTGTTTGCGTCCCTGAACTTCTTGGAGAATCCGACGACAACGATCTGGAAGCTGAGAAACATGAATTGGCGACTACAATCGAAGGTACGAGCTGTGTTTTCCTACTCCTGCTGTAAAACTACATTATTGACGCTGTGTTTTTTCCCTTTTCACAACGCAGACTCCAGTCCGAAGAAGATCACATCCCTTACTGAAGATCCGAAATTCGGTGCGATTTTCTATGAAAGCATCGTCCAGGACAGATCCGGTAGCTTTGCCAAAAAGTATTCGCCGCCAAGCTTTCTATCTGGTGATGGAGCTGGAAGCGCGACTGAATCAGAGAGTGCAGCCAACGGGCAAAACCAAGGCGCACCAACTGGAGGCAACATTGTCGAGTCGTTCTTCATGGTGAAATTCATGGATTGCCAAATCAACATCCAAGATAATCTTCACAAGGTAAATCGAGCCCTACCATACTTGTGTGTGAGTGGAAGCTACGGTACCGTTTCTAACCACTCCTCTGAATCGTGGTTTGTGAACAGGGATCAGTGCTTCTTGCTCTAAATTGCGGCAGTCTGAAAGACTCGGTCTCGTCTGATTCGTGCCACGAGCTCATTGACTTGAAAGTCGACGGTCTTCAACTGTTCACCGCCCCGCTGGATATCGACGTCAAATCCAGGATCATTTGGCTCAAAACGCTCCCAGATAGCTCGTATTGCCCCAGCTCGTACGGGTTGTTGAAGCAAGTGATTGCCCCCATCCCAACCAAAGTCGTGATTTGGGTCGATCGAAACGTCACAATTCTGAACAAAGTCGACCTCCAGATCCCGACAATTCAAGTGGGGCTAAACGTGATGTCAAAGGATATTCTGCAGAACCTTGCGATGGCACTGACATCGCTGATCACTGCGAAAATCGCGGCGAAGACCGCGCCTGACTACTCTAAGATGCTCCAAGGAACGCGCATCGGAGATTACTCGGACTCGCGCTCGATTCACAACCTCCGAGCATTGAAAAAGCAGCTCAAATGGAAAATTGCCGACCTTCAATGGCGCCAAACGTGTCGATGGAATTATTACGTGAGCGAGCGAGCAAACGTCGCATTCGCTGCTGCCGAGAATAGCCGAAGCCTCGCGTTTGAGATGGAGACGTCGCCGCTGTTTCGTCGGAGAAAGCCTTCATCGGCGTCCGTGTCGTCACTAGGGACGAACATGACCATGTCAGGCTCTGGGATCGCACATGGAGATGTTGAACAGTTCACCGACGACTTGCAACGGCTCACGCAGCAGTATGAGTCCATTTCTGAAGTGTTGCACAACATGGTGCGACTGGAGCAGAAAAAGATGGAGCCGCTGCCAAACGTGGAAATGGACTTCCACCTCCATAGCGCTTCGCTCACTCTCAGCGGCACGAACATGGACATTGTTCGTGTGAGCATGAACAGGCTCCGGTTCAAGATGAAGCAGTTCGAAGATCAGTCTGGCTCGTTCGCATTGACGCTACAGGATTTGTCGACGCAAAATCTTTGTCCCGGCACGCCATACCCAGATCTGTTGCAGCCATCGTCGACCTCGAACACGTGGGGAGGCGGGAACGCGTTTCTTCGAGTCGATGCCGAGATCGCTGCGCCAGTAGGTGGGATCACAGTTGTCAAGCACTTTGAAGTGAACCTCCACCCTCTTCAAGTGTGCATCACCCAGGAGGTGATTTTGCACTTGGTCGCGTTCTTCACTTTGTCCTCTGCAGCAAACGAATCGCAAGAGGAAAAACGCGACGAGGTGCGATTGAAGTTCTTGTAAGCCCGTCCAGCCAGCTCCTCCGGAGATGGGCTCGTCGGCTCAGCGCTGAAAAAAGCTGCGAAAGTAGCTGGGAAAGCAGCTCACCCGCTAGGTCTTGGCAAATCACATAGGGACGATAACGACAACAGCAGCGGCGCGACTAGGAGAACAAGATCGTTCAATACGATCCAAGAAGAAACTGCGATGTGGGTGTCCAAAGCGGCTGCTAACCACGCAAACGAAACCCAGCTTCTCTTGAGCAGCGACGACGACTTCTCTCGCGACCATGATCAGGCGAATGACGCAGCCGAGAAAGAGATCAGCGAGATGAAAGATCGCGCGAAGACCAACATCTTGTTCAAGCGCATTCGGATCGGCACGGTCGAGGTCGTCGTGACGTACAAGAACAAGAAGAGCCACCACCATAACCACCAGCCGCTCGAGGATATGCGCGGATTTGAGGTCAAAGTGCACGCGCTCGTCTACTGCGACAAGACGTGCTCGATGATGGATTTGCTGCTGCGCATTCGCCGCGACGTCATCCTCGATGTGCTATCACAAGTCGGGCGTAACTTCACAAACATCGCAAACTTTCTGCGCGACCAGGTCGACATCACGCGATGGGGGCAGTTCGACGCGCTGGCGCCACTCAAGACGCTGTCCACCACCGTCACGTCACTCGCAAACACCGCGGCGCAAGGCTCTTCCGTTGTCCCTTCATCGTCGATCCCGACAGCGAAGCCGATGGAAACGAGTCCGCGCGCAAGAGCGAGAGCAGCCACGACACCAGCGAGTGCTCAGGATTCAGCGCAGAAATTCCAGCTGGAGCTCCCGGAAAGCCACCGCTCGCTACGCAAGAAGCACGCGTCGTCGAATCTGCGGCCAGTGGAAGCAGTTCACCGAGGAATACCGTCCAGTTCTTCCAATACTCAGCCAGCAGCGCCTGCTCCATCGCCGCGACGAGAGAGGGACGTTGTGGATCAATCAGGTGAACCGGACAGCGACCTCCACCACCATCACCATCACTACCGCAGCACAGCCGGGAAAGCCAAGAACGCGCTCGTACACCTGTTTACGAAAAAGAAATCGGGCAACTCGTCCATTCCGTCGTCGCCTTCGAAAGCTAACGATCGACTGGGATTTTCATCGCCAACAGCAGCAGCAGCAACAACAATAACTGATGAAGAACCCAGCAAGCCCCAGCAAACCAACTCGACGTCCTCGAAAGCTTGAAGCGTGGATATCAAAAACGCCACTGGATGTGCCGCGATAGTTTATTACTTACCCGTCATGACCGAGCAAACACGTGCGCCTTAATGTCTGTGACATAGCTCATGCTATAGCTCCCGCGCCGCCGCAGCTCCCGTCGAAACGATGTCGGTGCGTGATCGCGCTGCTCGGCGCTCTTCGCTTCCTAGTTGCAGCAGAACGGAGACAACAATAACGGCGTCAGCATCACAAGACGAGCAGGCAAAGCAACATTGCGTCCACAGCCAAGGCGCAGACGCACTTTTCGGGCGATCCAATCGAGCGGCAGCAGGAACACGAGCAGGTACAGCGCTATCAGCACGAGGAAAATGAGCACGATCGCCACCTACGCCATCCACACAAACCACTGTTAGATACTCTTCACACATATGCATGTTTCGTATACCATCCCTGTACACAATCGCAGCATGTCGTAAATGAACATATTCGTGTCCGATTGTATGTACCTTGCGGACAGTGGACAGTGCGCAAACCTCATCGACGAGCTGCGCTGCGATCGGCAGGAACTGCACTCGTCCCAGAAGGAAGCCGAGCGCCAGCAGCGCCACGTTCGGCAGCAGCGACGTCCCCGCTTCCGCGCCCATACTATCAATCACGAGGATTGTTTGAATCTGCGCTGCGCTGTAGTGGTGTGTTGCCTTCAACTTCGGCTTGCTTCTTGCCTGCGCGTGTTGTCACGCTTTCTATTCTTATCACGTGCTCGTTGCAGACAGATTCAGCAGGAAATGCGTCATGGATGCTTTTATCTGCAACAACATATGAAGATTTGTAATAGAACATTTGGCTCGTGAAGAAGAATCAACAGTCTTCACAGAAAAATAACGCTTCACTAGAATATGTGCTCAAAGTCGAGCCAATTCTGAGGTGGTCCACAACGCGCACATTTTTAGCAAATCAGAGCAGTCCACAAACAAACACATTATTCGCCAATCAGAGCAGTGCAGCTGTCTTGGCCAGTCAATTCAGCAGGGTTGGTTGGGCGTGAGCCTCTTCCCCTTTGCTTGTTCGCGTCGCAATAACGCCGCTTCCGCCAAAGTGTTGGCACTTTTCAAACCGAAAGTTCAAACCAAGCATCATGGCTCCAGTCGCTGCTGCCCCTAAAGTGTACGTCTCCACCACGATCTTCTCTACATGAGCGCGTTGAGCGAGTCACACAAGCGCCTGTTTCTCTTCTCCTCTCTCCGGCGTCGTCGCGTCTGCTCGCATCATTGAGAGCATGACGAGGACAAGAGCTTTTCCGCGTGACGCATCAAGAGAAAGACCAACCAAGAACAGCTCCTGTCGCATCGACAGGCAAGAAACGAGGCGAGCTTATCTACACCCTCGGGTTCCTCGTTCCAGCCGGTCGTTGCGGTCTCGAGCCTACGCCTCGCGACGTGCCATCACTCGCGCTTCGGATAGACCTTTTCATGGGTTGTCGCCTGCATCCTCTCGCCGTTGTCTTCTCACTGGCTGTCGTCGCGTTTCGCGTATGCGGATGTTCGTTTCGTTCGATCGACCATTCTGCTGTGTGGACGTGGTGGCGCCTCTTCGTGAGTGGGTGGGTGGCGATGGTGCATGGTCGGAAATGAGAGTAAAGAAACAACTCGTCCCTTCGCTGTCAAGCGTCTCTGTGCGTGCGTCTGCGTTCTCCAAAAGAATCTCGGTTCCGCTGATGATCTCAAGGCAAACAAGGCAGGACGAGCGAAGGGCGACGGCTTTCTCTTCTCTTCAAATTGATGTGGGAGGTCAGAGTCGAGTTTGCCCTTTTGGGGTCGAGTCGGTCTCTTTCTTCTTAAATCTCCAGTTGTGCATCTGCAAAGAGCATCATCTCGGAGGACTTGGTGCGTGTGGCGACAACCAATCACTTGGAAGACGCCACTCCACTCAAATGCAATCATGACGGGTGTATCGGAAGCCGACTGCACGTCACGTCGCGTGGCTTGGCTTGGTTCTTCTTCATCTTCTGTCTGTCGTCGCTCTTGTTTCGATAAGAGAGACGCTATGGAAAGAGAGAGAGATAGAGAGAAGCTTGCCTGCTACCTGTGACTCGTGTCCCGTCGTGCCCGATATTCACTGTGCACCCCGTCCTAACCGTGTGTGTCTTTTCGTGTGCCTTCTCCAACAGTCTTGTCCCAGAGTCGATCCTCAAGAAGCGTCGCACCGTCGAGCAGGTGAAGGCCAAGCGCGCCGCCAAGGCTGTCGCTGAGAAGACCCACCGCAAGAAGGTCCGCCAGATCGCGTTCAAGAGTGCTGAGAAGTACGTCAAGGAATACCGCAACGTAAGTTTCCTTCACCTTCTGTCTTCGATCAATCTCGCGTAGCCAACGAGCGGATCACTCATACTCCACACCATTGTTGTTCTTTGTCCTCAACAGATCGAGAAGCAGAATGTGCTCCTTCGCCGTCAGGCCAAGAGCACTGGCAACTTCTTCGTGCCAGCGGAGGCCAAGCTCGCGTTCGTGATCCGTATCCGCGGTATCATCGGTGTGTCGCCAAAGGTGCGCAAGATCCTGCAGCTTTTCCGTCTGCGCCAGATCCAGAACGGCGTGTTCGTGAAGCTCAACAAGGCGACCATCAACATGCTCCGCCTCGTCGAGCCATTCATCACGTACGGCTACCCAAACCTCAAGTCGACCCGTGAGCTGATCTACAAGCGTGGATTCGGCAAGGTCCGCGGCCAGCGCATCCCACTGACCGACAACTCGATCATCGAGAAGTCCCTCGGCCACGTCGGCATCATCTGTATCGAAGACTTGATCCACGAGGTGTTCACCGTCGGCCCACACTTCAAGCAGGCGGCGAACTTCCTCTGGCCATTCCAGCTCTCGTCCCCAAACGGCGGCTACACCAAGAAGCTCCTCCACTTTGCCGAGGGCGGTGACGCCGGCAACCGCGGTGACGAGATCAACAAGTTCATCAAGCAGACCCTGTAAGTCAGCTGCTCTTTTGATCTTGGAACGATTTGGTCGTTTCTGGTCCACAACAACCTTTAAGCTCGGTTTGAAATACAAAATGTGTGATTGTTAGCACACTCACCCAAATCATAGGTATCACCTTCCTCGAAGCTTCTTGCCTATGTATATTTACCTTTGTCGCTCATCTTTGCATCCGTGCTCATTCTCAGTTGTCTTGCTTGGCTGTGCATATCGTTCATTCGTTTATTCATTACTGCTTTGGTTGAGGTCGGCGCCGGTCTCGCACGGTCGCGGACGGTGGCGTGGTCGGGAACGGCGTCGCCATGGCAAATTTCGCGACGGGGGCCTTCGTGCGGCGACTGTGGCACTTCTCGCACTGGCAGTTGCGCTGGTGGATCGCGATCTTCATGCGCTTCTTGGCCTCGGCGATGCCCAAGTAATTCTCCTTCATGTCGCTCAGCTGGTCCTGCGTGCGCGCGGCCGCCCAGACGCGCACTTCGGTCATCTCGTACTCCTTGAGCTGCCGACCCAGATGCAGGTACGACAGCACACTGCTGTCCGTTGATAACGACGACGACGCTGCAGCGGAAACCAAGTTGCCGTAGAGCTTGGCGTTGGTGTCGACACTGGAGATCTCCTTTGTGCCAACACAGCGTCCCTGGAGGAAGAGCTTGATGCTCGCCTGCTTGTGCGAGAGGATGTCGATTGAGAACGCCACGTGGTGCCACGAAGCGGGATTCGACACTTTCTCGTCGGATTTGATCGACTGACCAGCGAATTCGAGCACCAAGTAGCCGTTAACGAGCGAGAAGCCCCACCAGAGACTACCACTACCACCATTATCGTCTTTGCTCTTTCGACACACGATCATGCGCGTCTCCGGGTCTGCGAATTGCGAGGGTGATACTGATGAAGATGACGAGCCAAAGTCATCGTCTTCCTGCTGTTGCTGCTGCTGCTGCTGCTGCTGCTGTTTTTGTGCGAGGACAAAGTTGCGGAGCCACGCTTCGAACGTCAGCTTGCGGCGGTACGGGTCTTCGTCAAACACAAAGCCAATGTCCAGCGTACTCCCGCTGCGGATGATGCACCGAGCTCCCCATCCGTCTTCGCTTTTTGTTTCGCGTTCCTGCTCCTCACCATTCGAGTCGCGTGAAGTGGGGAAGCGCAGTGCAAACTCTTCCTGGATGCGTCCTTCTTCGCCCTTGTCGACCGGTGCACTCGACGAAACGAGTTTGGTCGCGCTTCCAAACCCCAAGAGCTGGAGATTATTCTCACGCTTGGAAGTGTCCAGTGATTCGACTCCCACAGCAGCAGCACCGCCACTAGTCTTCTCAGAATCACCTCCTGTCGAGTTGCCATCGCTTGTAGAAAAACTCGTGCCTTCTTCAAAGCGCCAGTACGCCACAACGGCGTCTTCTTCGTCGACAAACGGGCCGATCGTGATCTTGGCGCTCGCAGCTGCGTCCTTGGTGCTTGCCAGTGCCGAACTTGCACCATCAGTCGCTTCGCTTAAACCGCCACCAGACGAAGCCGCCGTGCCACTCGCTGATCCAGACAAAAGCAGCGAATTGCCACCGGATGATGAAAGTCCATAGTTTGGATTCTTCGGCTCCTCGGATGAAAAATGTGGCGTTAAAGACACACCGATCCAGTCCTTTGCGTCTTCTGGCACGAGACGCTTCCAGTGCAAGATGCTCGCGCGCGGTCCAGTAGATTTGTCCAGCGATCCACTGTCCTCTTCTTTCTTGATGGTGGACGCCTGCAGCGTCATCTTGTCGAATGGTTTAACGCTCGTGAGCAAACGGCTGCGACGCTCGTTTTGCTGCAGCACGTCGCAACAGAGCAGCGAGAAGAGATCGTGTCGGCGCCAGATGATCGACTCCAATTGCTGTGTGTTCGTGGCACTACCGATCTCTGCATTGACAATCGAGGAGAGCGGTGGGTTCATCGTCGTCCAGTCTTTCTGAAGCGACGTGAGCATGGACGACGTCGCTGGCGGACCGCCGGCTTTCTTTGTCATCTCCAAGATTGACAGGTCGTCCCCTGCGAGGTCAAAGCACTTGAGCGCCAGCTCCGATTGCCCGATAGCGTCCATGATCTTGCCAAATTTGCGGAACCGCTGCGCGATTTTCCCCGTGCGCGACGGGAGCTTTGCAGATGACGCTGCGCCGCCGCTATCTTCGTCCGCGAGCGCATACTCTTCCAGGCCCGGGTCTGTGGCAAGAAACACCTTGAGAAACTCTTTCCACTTGTGCGAGTGCAGGTACAGCGACGCCAACAGTTGCGAGGACAGGTGGGAGGATTTTGGGTACGACGAGCTGGAGCCTCCTCCCATTGCTGACACCGCCGCTGCTGTTCCTGAGCCACCACCAGCACCGCCAAGCTGGTTTGTCAGAGCGTCAAGTAAACGCAGCGTGGTCTCTTTCCAGCCAAACTCGTAGTAGAGAATGTGGAGCAGGTAATCTGTGAGCGGACACGCCGACTCGGTGCCGCCCGACATGGCAAACACGAGCACATCTCGCTCGAGAATCGACTTGAGGAATTTGTTCGGGGCGACAAACCCAGCGAGAAGTGGCTCGCAGATCGAAATTGGGCGCAGAAACGCTTTGGCTTCCAAAGTACGCAAGTCTGTGACAGAGTATGACAGACGATCGCCACAGATTGACAGAAGAGCCGTGTGCTGTACGCTGCTGCGATCTGCTGCTTCTCCAAGGCAGCACACCAGTCGCGAGTGCGGGCTTTTGAATTGCGATGACTCCAACCTCGTTCTCAATGGCGTCAGGTACCTCAACTGGTTGTCCTTTGTGACGAAAAACAGCGTTTGTGCCATCCAAAGCATCGACTGGGGATCGTGGAGGTCTCGAGTGAGATCATACGCGCGAACTTGGCTCAAACTCTTGTTCAGAACCACCAATCGCTTGGTTGTGTGCACAGCCGCAAGCAGTTCGCAGTCCCCAGAATCTGAAGCTGCTGCTGCTACAGATTTGTTCCAACTCACATTGAGCACCACTTCGTTCGCGTCCGCTATCCACGTCCCATTTGCAGTTGCTACACTTGGCACGTTCAGGTCGTCTTCACTCAGCTGTAGCACTTGGCGAAAGTCATTGCCCACCGAGACGTAAAGCAATCGTGAGCCGATAGTCAAGTAATGCGGAGACTGTGGCAAAAGCAGGATCGGAGAGCTGAACATGCGCAGCACCTCGCGCTGCAGCAAGATCCGCGAGCTCTCCACTTGATCGCATTTCACTTGCAGGCAGAGCGACTTGCCCGTGCTCGCCAGCACCACGATCACCCACGGCTGAGTCTGCTTTGCCTCTTCGGGTCGAGAATCAGCATAGCAAAAGTCGAGCGCATCAAGCTGCGAGCCGCAGGATACTCGGAAAGAAGAGCTACTACTGCCGTCGCCCCCGCCATCCGCGTCATCGTTCCGACGGGCTGAGCTTGCGCCAGCTTTCTGCTTGATTTCCATCACGACGTAGGAGAAATTACTGTCTTCTGCCGTGTTGCCTGAAGTGGTTACACTCGAGGACGGCAAAGCGGAGTTGTGAACTTTCGTGGGGTCCTTTAGTTTGACGCAGATGACCGACTGGTTCTGGTTTGACACCATCTCCCACGGCACAAGCGACTTTCCCTGGTAGTTCTTCCATACGGGGAGGTCGTCGAGCTTCTCACTCGCCCCAGTTTGCAGTGCAAAGTGCTGGAGGATAAACTCCGACGAGCCATTCGAAGGCTCTGGGTTCGTGGTGATCTGCACTAAGTTGGACGGGATCTCCTGGTAGTTCCAGTATTGCTCTAGGCTGAGAAGAAACTTTGACGACAACATTGGCGCATCAAGTGACTTTGGGAAGCTTGCGGTTGAGTCTGGAGCTTGAATCGCTAAGACTGACAACGAGCGGGTGTGGGTCGACTTATAACACACAAGATTCCCTTGGAACCAGCGAACCCCAGCAGCGCAGCTGACGTCTTCGTCCATCTTGCCGCCGTGGGCTGTTCGGAAACCTGCCGAAATGAGTTCCGACCATTCCGACAGCACCCCTCCACTGCCTACGCCGCTGCCACCGCCAATACTCGGGCGGAATTCCCACGCAATGATGCTCGAGCTGCTATGGAACGAGTGCCAGTGCGCGATCAGCATCGGGAGCTGCGGGTGCAAAGAGAAAGAGAGCTCGCCGCTCTTCTTTGCAAAGTCCACTGCTTGCTGTGGGGATCTACGAGAAGAAACAAAGCGCAGATTAGGAGACTACACCAGCTAGGCAAAGCCTCAATGAACGGCTACAATAAGCTTCTTGACTCACAATTGGGTCGCAGCGACGCGTTGCGGATCTCGTTGCCTTGAGTTCGAATTATTGCTGGCGAGCAGCGACCACACTTCGATCGCTCGGCTCTGGTACCCGGCAACCAAGTAGTTGGCATTCGATCCCGTGGCCGCAAACGACAGCTGGGTCGCGGGTGATTGCGTTGCTGGAGTTGTGAACAGCAGCGTCGCCATCTATTGGAACCATAGACATGGGAAAACCCAGTTTTCATGACTGTTAATGATCCAGGTGGTAGTAATAGTAATGAACACTGGAACATCCAAGCATGTCATCATACCGCAGTCTCCTCTTTCCCGCCAAGCGCATTGTCTTCCGAGAAAGACCAGAACTGAATGCTGCCGTCCGACGAGCCGCAGCAGAGCGTCCGCTTCAAAGTCGAGTACGCGAGTGCCACGATCTGGCAGCTGCGGTTCGAGGCTTTCCGCGAGATCTTCTTGGGGATCTCTTTAGAGTCCACGCTCATGACTTTGATGCTCGCGCTTCCCTCCGAAGCGTAGAACAGCCACTGGTCCTTGCAGAGCGAGCCTGTGATCGCGATCATACTCTTTTGCATTTTCTCCACTTCCGAGATCGACTGGAGCACATGATCTTGCAGATCCCACACAATGAGGTACCTGAGGTTGGCAGATTGAGTTCACATCAGCCGCCCGCTTAGATTATATAGACAGCTGCAATAGGGATGGAAAGTAGTAGAAACCAATACATGCAAACGCACCGTGACTGGAACACTCCGACCACGTAAACGCTCCCAACCGCGACGAGATGGTCCAGCACGTGCACTTTGTCGCTGCTATTGCTACTCGCCACTGGTGCGCTTGAGGTGATTGGCGAGAGGTCAAAGTCGATTTCGCCAATTAGAGCACCAGTTGCAAGGTCGATTTCCTGCAACAGAGAGCTTGTGATGGAAATCAGAGAGCCTCGAGTCTGGTCAAACGAAACGAAAGCATTGTAGATGTTAACAAAGGCGTTTATTGGCCCCCCAACTATGCGGAGAGTAGCGACAAGACTGCTCACCGGGTGGAACAGCACGTGCTCAGCGTGACGTGTGCGATGCCCGTCGATCGTGGCGATCAGCCCGCGTGGCTCTATCCTGAGGAGCGCCATTGTGTCCAGTGGCAGCGCTCACGAGACCTTCTTTCTGAATACAGCAGCAACTGAGCGGTCTGAAGAGAACTGAAAGATCACTTTTCGCGACGACGACTTTTCGTGGTCAACCGAGGTGGACCACAAATCACTCTGCAATCTTAAGGTTAGCAATGTGAGTTCGAATCAACAATGAAAATGCAAATGTATTGAATGGCAATGTACGGCGAATATGCAACCTACGAGCAAGTGAGCGGGCAGGCAGCCATTAAGGCGTTCGAGCATGATATCTACAATTTGAGTCCTGAAGACGACAGCGTGATCGCTTCAGGGGCACGAATGTGCTGCGCTTCGAGCATCACTTTCCAGGACGAAGTTGACGCCTGGATCTCCATGTTCCATTTGCCAATGCACACATCAGCCTGTGCTTTGGTTGACCCAGAGGTCTGTTTTGCAAAGTGATGAGCCGATCGCCAATCTTCACGGACAGAGTACGCTTGAACGAGAAGCTGCAACACAAATCAGTTAATTCGTCAAACATCAGCCAAAAAAAAAACGTTCAGAAAGAGCAGATGCATGAAATGTCCTGCTCCACGGATAGTGTACCTCTTGGTCGCGTAGCAAGGATGCAACGAAGATCGCGTCATTGTGTCGATTATATTCCAGCACAGTGGAAAATATCTTCTTGAGAGTCTCCGAGCCTCGCTTTGAACGGTGCAGGCTCATGTAGCCACGCTGGAAAAGCGACGTTCCCTATTGAAAATAGCAAAATTACCGAAGCCGGGTTCAGTCAGCCTTCAACAAAATTCAAAACTGTTTGTTGTGCTTGTGTTTGGTTCGCACCGTGAGATCCAACGAGTCGATCTGTGGCATCAGGAGCAGTTCTTCAAGCTCGTGCAACAAGTTGTGCTACAGAGGCAACGAGCAAGTGAGCGCAGACATCACCACCGAATAGTGGCGGACAATTTTAAAGAAGCGTACCTTGATGCAAATGTTGATCTTGAGATCCGCTGACAACCTCGACAGTTTTAAGGCATGTTGAACGCAGCCAAATGCCTCAAACACTGACCCGAGCCAGTCAGCGAGATCCAAATCCAACGTCTCCGCAATTTGCAGCGCGAGTTCTTCTTTGCCACGCGAGATCAGAATGCAACATTGCAAGACTCTGTTCGACAAATCGATCGAGTGCAACGCCTGCACTGGACCAGCAAGGACGAGTTGTTGGTTGTAGACGCCAAGAATTGTCGTCGCTCCCGCTGGCAACCTCTGTCCATATATTCAAACAACGTCACATCTGTAGCAAGGCAAATTTTATAAAAAGTCGCAATGCAGAACTCACCTCAGCTTGCGGAAACTGGCGAGAAGTATCGCGAGCCGACCTTCCTAAAGTCTCATCAAGAACCAAAGTTGATGCCAAATCAAACGTGAAGCATCGCGCCTTTGACACAACGCAGCACTTGACTTCGTCTTCCGTCGAGAAGAAGAGCGTGTGGTTGACCCATTTCAGCGACCGAGCAGGCTGGAAAGTCGGAATCTCGTGAAGACACACAAGATCTGGCGGCGACGCAGTTGCGCGGTAAATTTTCACACATGCTGGATAAATCAGCGCACAGAATCGATTCGTTGTGCGTTCCCACTCGAGTGCAAGCGGGCACTCAATCGCACCACCGATTTTCTTCAGCGTATCTCCAAGCGTCGGCTTGCTTTGAGCGTTTGCTTTAACCGAATCCCACTCGTAGAACTCGAGGTACGTTCTCTTCACGTCGCTTGTATCCGCCTCCGACATTGACGAAGACTCCGAAAACGACCCGCTACCTCCGCTAGACGCAAAGGTTGGTGTGATGGCAGCAAATACAGAGGACTCGGCTCGCTTGCTTCGCATCATGGAGGACGGGCTGTCGTGATGCTGGTTGTCTGTCAATGACTTTGAGGATCCACCATCGGTTGCACTTCCGCTGTCGTCGCTGGTCTCGAACTTTACGACACCGAGCAGAGGGCCAGAGAAGATGTGAAGCAAACAATCATCCGCCCCAGCGCAGTTCTCTTCCACCATTTCTACGTGACCCCCATCTTTTGAGATCTCAAAGATTGTCAAAGTCATCATGCGCGCCATTTGATTGCGAAGCCTGGCGTCGTTGCCATTTGGGTCGTCGCCAATATTCTTCGAGCTCCCGCCGAACATAAATCCGCGGCGTTTTGGCGTGATATGTGCGGAAGTCTGGGAGCGCGTCGTCCGTCGGGAGTTTGGGTCCTGTGGCTACAATGAACAGCACAAAGAGGTTACATCTTTTAGATGCTCAAATACACTACTATCAACCGCATACCATTTTGCAGCACTAAGTGCTTACCACAAGAGCAGCGAATTGAGGCTTAGTTGGATGCCACGCTAGTGAAATCGCATTTCCTGAGAAAACTGAGCTCATATTGATCGATTTCTGGTTGCGCAGCTCCGAGTCCATCTGCAAAATCTGTAGACACAACAAAAAAGGCAAGTAAGTGGTCAGCACGAGTTGAATATCTGAGTACACCCATTCACGACATCTAACCTCGATATGTGCGCTGGCAGGCAACACCGCAGCCAAGTACGTCGGACTGCTTGGACATGGGTGCAGCGAAGGTGTCTTGAGTTTTTCGTTTGGAGCATCACCTCCACCTTGCAACTTGTGATCTTCCTGTTTCGCTGAGGTCTCTTCTCCATAAAACCGTAGCATGACTTTTGCAGTTGAGGGAAATGCCAGTAGTGGGGATCTATCTGCGCCTCTGGTAATGAAGACAGGCGTCACCTCGGGAATGCAGCAGGTCTTGAAGATGAGGAGACCAAACGTTGTGAGGCAGCACAAATCAGTAGCGTCTCGGCGACTGGAGGCAAGCGAGAGGATCTTGAATTTCTTTGATAGTGCTGGAGGCTGTCGAATATTCAAAGCAACACAGCTAAACGTTTTGTAAGAAAATAAATCAAGTGCAGGCAACTAACCACTTACCTGGTTGGTGAAGAGCTTGAAATCTTTTGATTCCGACGATGCGCTGACTGCGAACTCGTGGAAGCTCGACAGAATGTTGTCTCTTCCAACCAATCGACCTTTATTTACTAGCTCGGACACGGTTACCTGTTGGAAAGGATGACAGACATTTGTTTCATGTGTGTCTACCAGACAACTATCTCAGCACAATACATGTATATAGTAGGCGTATGTACCGTTGATGTTGATGGTGCGATCGATACTATGACAAACGATGCTTTGCGCGGTCCTGGGACGACGAGAGCTCCTGGAAGTTTGTTCGATGGTAGGATTCCGAGTAGAGTTGGTCTGGTATAGCCATCACACGAAAAGAGAGACTGTTAACCAACATCTGCCATAACTATAGTTTGTAATCTGAACGGAAGGACTTATACGTACCCCTTCGCCTGTCGGAAAAGCGCCGCCAAGTCAAAGAAGAACACTGTTCCATCTTTGGTCGCTGCGCTTATCATTTCTTGGTGGGCGTGCAGTTTGAGCTCGTTCACTCCACTGCTGGCATCAAATTGCTTGAGCGCTTCCTTTAGCTCCGTCTCCGACACTTTCTTGCACTCAAAGTTTGCGCCACTGTCCACCACCGAGACTCGCCAGGTCACGACCTTTCCGTCCAATGTTATCGCAACAAGATGCTGAGCTGCATAATTACCCCGTACTGAGGGGTTCGTCGCACTCGATCCGCTCCCACTGCGACTAGCGTTAGACGACTGAGCCGGAAGAAACAGCAGCTGCTGAACATCTGTAATTGATTGGGTATGGGTACGCGAAAATGAGTCCGATATCTGAACACACTCATCACAATGCTATATCATAACAAGATGAACCAAGTTGTACCTTTTGTGGAGCCTGTGTCGATGGTATCGACTATTCGCCATAGCTGCGGACTCCAAATGCGTATTTTGCCGTCTTGGCATCCGATTGCGAGCAAACCCGATGGTAAGATCTCGATACTGCATGGCGCTTGTCGGTGCAAATCGTCCGGCGCAACTGAGCGAATCTGCGCACAACCCAGCACATCAGACACTTAGACACAGTGACCAACATACATTGCATGTGCGTATAGATAGTTCCATGTATCGCACCGCTGAATTTTGGTTCATATCGCACATGACAACGTGCGTAGCTGAGAGCACGACGATCCATTCGTCAAAGCAGATACGGTCCGCCGCGTTTCGGGTCACAGTTGCGATCGCTTCATGGTCGTAGAACAGCATTCGTAGCGCACCACCCTTGCTTTTGTTCGATCTCATGTATGTCGTCGCAGTCGGGGACGAACTCTTCGTGAGCAGCCCTCCAGCTTTTGACGTCGCTTGCGGAGGCGCTGGAGAGTCATCTGCAGCACTGTCGGCGGCATCAAGCGAGATCTCGAGCGAGAACTCGTGCACGATCTCTTTTGTCTCGTAGTTCCACACGACACCATTCCCCTTGGGCTCGACGCCCGCTATCCACGGCCGCAGCGGATGGAACGTCGTCTCGACGAACTTGCTCAGTCGTTTCTCGCTCACGGCCTCTGGCGGCGCCAGGAACGCGAGCAGCTCCACGCCCTGCACACTCTTCTGCAGCTCGTAGATGGAGTCGCGAGGGAACTGGGCAGAGCCATCGCCTTTCGCGGTCGCCTTCACCATCACTAGTGAATGTGCCGACGAATGTACGTGCCCTTGAGAAATCTTCCAATTGAAGTGGTTGGCAACGACAGAATGCAGGCTTCAAGATGCCAAATGTGACGACGCTTCAAGACGCAAACTATGTATTCTGAGAGGTTTTGCAAACAGCCTTACATAATGACAAAGCATAATTTGTGTAAAATAGAAAGGTTTTTCTTAAATCAGCACATTTAAAACGTATGTAAATTGTTTGAAGGTAATCCACACGAGAATACATTTTGGAAAGGGTATCGAGTTGCAGAGGCGAAAAAAAGAGATTGATTGAAGTGTCCAGAATTGGAACCCTTGAATTGGAAATGGGCGGCCTTGAGGTAAGATGCCAAGGACGCAAGAGATCGAAGAAGCGCATGCGACTAACAGAGACATACGCGCGTTTGTGTGTGCACACGTGCTTGCGCTTGCATGTACGCAATGCAGGGAGACACGGGGAACGCTCAGACCGATGGCGCTTCACACAGACACCAGCAGATCGAAGGAGAGTTTAGCGGTGACGCTGCCAGCATCGTGCAGCTCATGAGCAGCGAAAGTACGCGCACTCTTCACACTTTTGATGAAGATCATTTACTGTTATGACTGGTTTGTGTAGATACATGCAGCTACTAACTGGGTCTGCTGGTGTCGATGCGCTGTGTGTGCAGGTGCCTCGTCGCCTCACGACGTGGCTCACTTTCTGCATCAACTGCCGCACATGGACCCGAAAATGGTGCGGTTTTTCTTCATTGGTAGCTTGTTCTTCTTGGCGACTTTTAATGAAATATGGGAATGATGACATTATGATGCTGTCTAGGTTGGACGGGTGCTCGGAGAGCCAGACGAGGTGTCGCTAAGCGTCTTGCAGGAATATGCGAACGGTACGAGGTTTTCTCGTATACCATACGTGTTTGACTTGATCCCCACGCATTTTACAAACGTACTTCCTTGTTTCTATGTGTTTCGCAGGCTTCGTGTTTAAAGATTTCTCCATCGACGTGGCACTACGAGTGTACTTGGGGCGATTCGTGCTACCCGGCGAGGCGCAGAAGATCGACCGCATCTTGCAGGCGTTCGCCAAGGCGTACTTTGCAGCTAACCCGCACGACCCGATCTGCTCGTCCGAGGACGCGATCTACACGCTCGCGTTCTCGCTCGTGCTGCTCAACACCGACGCGCACAATCCGCACTTGGCGAAACGCTTCAAAATGGGCAAAGAAGACTTCATCCGCAACCACCAGCGAATCCTCGTCGACGGCAAGACCATGCCGCATAAGTACCTCGCGCAATGCTACGATTCGTTCGCAACGTACCCGATCACGTTAATACCCAAGAAAGAGGCGAGCATGCTCGTTGAAGACGAAGTGGAGATCGAGTTTGGGGACGGTCCACTGGGTATTGACATTGAGACGTCGATCGACGGTCGCACGTGTCTCGTCAAGAAGTACACTGCGCCTGACAGTCACCAACAACATCAGCAGCAGCAGCAGCACCGAGCGCATTGGCACGAAGCGACCAGCGCGAGCACGAAAGCCGCCGGTCCGCAGCTTGCAGGGTGGGTCATCGTCGCGGTCGCGGGCGACTGCACTCGCCAGCTCGGATACCCGATCACGCGCTATCTGCTGAAGACCGCGGCGCGTCCCATGGCCGTGCGCTTCTGCGAGCCGGGCGTCTACTTTGCGTCGCTCGAGTAGTAAGGAGCGGATTGCATATGCAAATGCCAATATACAAGCAACCAGCACAAAAAAATTCAAATATTCATCATCGTTATCGCATTCCATTTATGAAGAGAACCTTGACGCTGGTTTCAAAGACTTCGCTGGAGGAGGCTCCCATATGACGCTTCTGTTCTCGTACAAATGCTTGTATCTCGTGATAAACTGGGATGGTAACTCGCCACCTTGTCTAATAGTTAGATCTTCATAGTTCGATTCTATCCCTACAAGAGATCAATTGATACTACCTTTTAGTACCATCTTATCATCAATAATACAGAACTTATGATGCATACTACCGTTGTTGCTTCTCTTCACAACTATGTTTGCATCATGAAGCTCATGAGCGCGTGATTCTACAGTGCTTAGTTGTCTTTTATCGCAGATCACCCGGATAGTTACCGGATTCGACTTACGCTGACTGGCAGCGATAAAAGTGTTCACTATCTCGGAAGTGGTGATCACAAACACAGCAATGTCCATTGTTCTCTCAGCCGACTCGAGCAGGCGAAAGAGCTCGTGCAGACACTGCTCGTATGGGAAAAACAACACCCGCTCAATGGTGTTGGCTCTCATGAACGCAATGTGTGCTGCCACTGCAAGAGCACGTTTGCTCGGATTTGGTGGTGGGGTGTCAGAATGGAGGGCGCGTAGAACGTGAAGTTGCTTGTTCAAAGTTGACTCCTTCAAGCCCACAGCCCGGGCCGCATCAACCTATTTCATCCCCTCGATCAGCACCAGCTCCGCGGTGCGAAAGCGTTGGAGTTTATTCGAGATGTTGTATTTATGTGTCAAATCAAGACACCCACACGCGTAGTCACAGATCATTGAAGATGTCGAATATCACTATCTATCAAAATAGTCATTAATTTACATGAATGACGTTGGAGTTGTCGTCAAATATCGCTATCTATCAAAATAGACATAAAATCACAAAAAAATTAAATTAATTACAATATTTGATAAATTATATTGTAAATTTAATATTTAGACCCAATAATAGTTGAAACTATTAAAAAGATCCAAATTTTTAAAGAAGTCGCAACCAAACATGCCATCATCGCCCATCATCCAACTGCCGAACATTCTTCAGCTTGTGCTGCCATCAGGCTTCGGTAGTACTATCGCATCTGGGGAACAGAAGTATATTACTTTACTATCGACCTCAGAATTCAAAATGCTATTACTATAGTAATACGTTGCGACCAAAATACTATCAAATTACTATCTTAACAGATATGCATCCAAAATTCTTTTTCATACCAAAATCAAGTTTAACATATTCTGTTTATACCGGTAATCGTGTTACATGATATTCCGAGTTGAAACGTTTAGTACAAGTCAGTCCAATACGACACTCGTATATATATATGACTTTTACATCATTGCTGAATATTGCCAGTGCGTTACATGAGCTATGAGATCATGATCATTCGATTAATGTACTTGCGCTTGAAAGTACTCAAGCTTGAACAAGTTGGATGATGTATCTTTTCAAATTGGTGTACCTCCACTCGATGCGTGGAAGCGTGTGTGAAGGTAGCAGTAGATAAGTAGAAGAGATTGGAGGGCAATGTACACGACAGTTAAAACACAGTTTGATAATGATCTTTACTGTCAATTCTTCTGTCTACAGTTCGCGTCAAAAAATGACGCGCTACCTACGTCATTGCATAAGTCGATTAGCGCGCATGTGTTAGTGTACGCTACAACTACCAACTGTAACCTCAACTAGCGTTGTTCGTTATATTTTGCACTTGGATCTGAAATTTGACACAGAAAGCAAGAGTTTGTGTACTGCGATCTTCATGCAATACGGGTATTATAGAATTGTACGCTTCAATGTGGATTCCCTTACAGCACAAGTATATCTGATTACGTGCAGTAGATGTTTGCTTTAGTCCAGGCGCTTTGAATTTTGTAGTGTTAAATTTAGTGACAGGGTGGATGCCAATGTTTGATCTAATTGCTTTCGCCTTATCTTATATAATGGACACTCACGTAGCAATGCATTTTACTACTGAGTACCGTATAGGGGGTAATGATGTCTGACCAGCGTAGGAAAGGTTAGTACAACAGCCTTATAATCCTGGGATGTCTATACTTTAATAACATGTGTGGCAAGGGTGAACAAACAAGTTGGAGTTACCTACAAGTATGCAGTCGATTGTCATAGCGTTTGTGTTGCAATGTTTTTCTTTTTTCAGTCAAGACCATGTCAATCTTTGGCTTGCAGCGGACTGTGAGGTATATCCGGACTTCCGGCGGCATCTGAGTCTCACTTTGCATGCACAAGAATAGTAATCCGATAAAAATGAACTATTACTATTAAGTCACTTAAACTTACTATATTAATATACCAATATTAATATGGCAAACAGCGACTCGATAGTATATTAACATTACTATATTAATATGCAAAATAGCAATTTAACGTTTTTTGCGATAGCACTACCGAAGCTTCGCTTGCCGTACACTGAAAGAATATGATGAGCATATCTGTGAACACCTGCGGCAGAGAGTGTGGTAAAGCAAGAGACGCCTTCGACCAGGCGCGCAGAGCAAGCAATGGAAGAAATGATAAGGTGTCATCGGTATTTCTCAAGTCCTGTACAGCGATTTGCATCTCGCTGCGTGGCGTTTAGGTTGGGGAGAAAACATTGTTTTTTTCGTTTGTCCTCCTGATCGAGGGTTGGCTCCACGGTTGAGTATGCAGATGAGCAATACTCGCTTAAAGCAAACCTCGATACATTAAGAAGAAACCTACCATTGACTATGGCTTTCAGTACTTTTTAAATAAGAGATGATGAAATACGTCTTTGCTGCGTGGCTGTTGCAATGGGATGGTGCTTTGCGACAACAGACAGTAATGATCCAGTGCTGCGTTTCGTAAATCGGTGTAGTGGACTACACGTACACTTTTGTATGGCAAGAAGCAAAAGCAAATAGTTAAGCAAACTTCATTTTGCTTGACAGTGACTCTATTTGTGATGGCATTTGTACTAGATTTTGTATGACGGTGCATTTGACTGCACGTTTGTATGGGTGGTTTTGGGGACAAAGTCACCCGTTATGAATAAACGTCGCAAGGTTAGGGCTTCCTTGTTTTCGGGTCATTCATAAAGGGGGTTTCTACCGTGAAAGGGCATAACTTCCCATTCGCCTCTTTAGCCTGCGGTCATGAAGCGTCATCTTTCTGTGTGAATGAAAAACTCAGACCAAAAATTTGTTGCTGGACTATTTTTAGTGGATGCCAAGTGGCAGCGCCTTTTTATTGTTTTGGGTTTTGCTTATTTTAGGCTAAATAGCTCTTCAACCTTTGCTTTTCGCTCGAACATGTAAAGTTGCATTTATTTTAGGTACCCCTCTGTGCGTTCTTTTCGGTTGCCTCAGCCATCAAACGGCCACTGGTGCTCGCAATTCTCAGTTCGCAGCGGCGTTCTGAATCCTTTCCCCGCCTCTTTATTTTTAGTTGGCGACAAGAGACAGCAGGCAAGCCGCACGCACCTGAGAGCCAAGAGAAGCAAGCGGAAGAGCGCGCACCTATTAGACGGCAGCGGATCGCAGGGCGGGCGAGCGCGCCGGATCCGGACCCCAATCGCGCAGTATTTCTCGATTTCGGTTGTGCGTGCACACGTCAATTCCCCACGAAGACATCAGTATTCATTAGCATGGGTGCAGCTCTCGGTTGCTATCGCGGCCCTGACCCTGGTATGTCTGCGTGTTTTATCTGTCTGTGTACTATGCGAAAGGCAGCAAGTACCCCGTGGGGTCACTAATTGAAGCGCATAATGAGATGTTCACTCAGTATGTGCAAACTTTGATCTAACGAATGTGCGGATTTGGTTGGGTGAAAATTGCAGACGTGGAGGTGGTCGCGGCGCGATATCTGCATGGCGTGCACGGTGCGAAGAGAAGCAGCAGCTACGCGAAGCTGGTTCCGCACAGCGCCGACAAGACTGTGCTGGGCAAACTGCAACGCACGTTCAGCTTGTCGCTACTCCGAAGCCGAATGGAGGCGAGCGGTGTTGGCGGCGGCGGCGCAGCGACGGATATCACCGGATCGCTCTTCAGTCACGACGAAGACGGTGGCGACCTGGCGAGGTGAGTGGTCACGGGAGGGATTACTGTCTGGCATCATATTCAGGATTTGAGGTAGAAATGGGAACTGACGTCATACATGCAACTGTGAAACGCTTTGGTGATGCACACAGCTGGGATCTGACGCGGTCGTACTCGAGTGCCTCCGGGACGTCAGGAAGCCGGATGCTCTCGGACTTTTACAACCTCGTGCTCGAGTCGGAGCGCAACACGTTCTTCAAAGACAAGCACGGCAAGCGCGTGAAAGGGTACGTTGCTGGCTACTTTCCAACTCATTCGTTATTGAGATGTGGTACTAATTTTTCTTCTCATTGCGATGATGTGTCCAGGGCGTATTTGGATGAGATCCGTATCATTGACGACTACTTTGGACCGAGCAGTCGCAAGCGACAACGCGCAACGACACACAAGCAAGCGATGGAGCCAAAGCTGCCGATCATGGAGCGCTTTGCCCACCTGCCGACTGCACTCATGTCGACCACCTCGACGATCTCGAGCGAGATGGACTACTGGTCGTGCTTGGATTCGATGTCGGTGGACCAGGAAGAGCTCGAGCTGAATGCGAAGCGAGCCCCATGGCGCCACGACTCGTCATTGGCGTCGATGAACGGGCAGTTGCTGTTCTCGCCCATGCATGCCGGCGGAGATCATGTGAGTGCAGCGGCGCGGCGTCTATCGAAGTCGCTGAGCCCGCACAATGGCTGGCCAGGCTACGACGTTCAGTTCAATGAAGACGACGACGATGACGATGAAGACGAGGACGTGGGCTCCCAGTCTGCGTACGGCTACAACTGGGACCAGCTCAGGCAGAACCATCAGCATTACGACCACCACAAGCAACTGGACTCGGCGCCGTCATCTTTAGCGACCACGAGTTCGAGCGCCAGTTCCGGTCGCCCACCTATCTATTTCACCCCCGACGCTGCGCGCAACGCAAGCGCGGTCGCCCCCATGATGGCCAGTTAAGCACGTGCTTTACCAGTCATCTGCCACTCCGAGCGACCACAGCGTCTCGCCGCACAGTCCAGTCGCCGATATATTTTATAAGGAGAGAAGAGAAAGAAGATTGAGTTTTGACTCGATCCTGTCCGTTCGTTCGCAATGCCCGAAAGCAGGTCTTTGAGAAGAAGACACAAAGAGTTTACAGCACCATCAGCAGTAGTAGCAGCAGGAGTCGGAAGAGCTGCACGAGTTCACAAGAGAGAAAGAAACACAGAGCACTAATGAAGCACGCTCAGCATTCATTCACCATTCATAGACAACTTTATATTTTGTGTGTGTGTGAGCAACTACAATCCGTCTCCGTTCTTCCTCTTCGTCTTAAGAGCCAAGTGTCCAATTAGATCTTCATCCCCACGCCTCCTCTCTCTCTCTCTCTAGTCCATCTCTTCCTTTATCCACGTGCTGATGCCACGCTTCGGGTTGCTATAGTAGAACTTGCCTGGGACGCTGCGGCTCTCTCGCTTGACCCATCCGGGCGGGAGCTTCTCCTGCGCGTCTGGGTTCTCCGCCTGCTGTGCCGCGCGCTTCTCCATCTCCTCAGGGTGGAAGTGGCAGATCTCCTTGAACATGAGCTCCTTCAGGTCGTTCTCATCCAGATCGTCCAGGTCAAAGCTCTGGAACACCTCCACGGGTCGGTTCTCGCGCTCTTCGTCGTAGTACGCCGCGAGGTACGGGTGGCGAAGCGCTTCTTCGACCGTGATGCGCTTCTCGACGTCAAAGATCAGCATCTTCCAGAGCAGATCCAGCGCCTCCGGGTTTGCGTTCGGGAACATCGTGCTCACGTCGATGCCCGCGACCGCCTGCGTGCGACTCAGCAGCTGTCGCCCCTTGAGCTTGTTCGCGAGCGGATTCTCCTTGAACGAGTGCTCTTCCGGCACGCCCAACACGTTCATGATCAGCTGCAGCTGGTGCACGTACGTCTCGCCTGGGAACAACGGCTTGCGGCCGAGCATTTCAGCGAAAATGCACCCCGCCGCCCACAGATCCACACCCTCGCCATACGCGCTCCCCAACAGTAACTCGGGGGCTCTGTACCAGCGCGTGACGACGTACTCGGTCATGCCCACGTCCTCGGCTTCTTTGGACCGCGCGAGACCCAAATCGCAGATCTTGAGCAGGCAATCCGAGTTGATTAGCAGATTGCTCGGCTTCAAGTCGCGATGCAGCACGCCAGCCTTGTGCATGTGGCTCAGTCCACTGAGAATCTGGTACAAAAAGTACCGGATGTGGTCATCCAGAAGCACTTCCTTGGAATAAATGATGCGGTGCAGATCCATTTCCATGAGGTCGATCGTCATGTACACGTCCCGAAAGTCCGCGTACGACGGCGGCGGGATCAGGTCCTTGAGACTCAGCACGTTCTCGTGGGACATGTGCCGGATCAAACGCGCCTCACGGAGAATCTGCTTGAGCTGGTGCGGGTGCCAGATGCAGTCGATCACCTTCTTGATCGCCACGTTCCCGCCCGAGAGTGTGTCGGTCGCCGCGATCACGATGCCGTACGCGCCGCGCCCGCAGACCTTGATGAGCTGGTAATGCTTGGGCACCGTGAACGGCGCGCCGCACACCATGAACGTGTGCATGTTCTCGTTCTCCTTGCACACGACCGCGTCCGTGCTGGTCGTCAGTGGGAACCGCTTGTGCACTGTTGGCGCGTCCACTGGAGGAGCCGAACCGTCCGAGCGCGCTCGAGCGAGCGTCTCGGGCGAGAGCTTCACGTTCGCCCAGCCGTGTCGTCGGTACTCGCTGATAAACTCTTCGCTCTTCATCGAGTTCGACGCTCGTGAGTCCTGACTCTGGTACGCCGGCGTCGCGGCGTAGCCAATGTGGGTCTGCATGGGCGGATCCCACTGCAGCATCTGTGTGGTTGGAGGGTGGAGGTGGTCGATCACGACGCTCTGACTCTTCTTCAGTCGCGGCTGGACCGCGATGTTGTCGTCAATCTCGTTGTGGCGACACGTGATCCCGATGAGCACTTTGCCGCAGTACTCGCCCTTGACGTTGCTGACTGTGTACCATCGGCTGTCGGACGAGATCGCTGCCTCTTCTTCTTCCTGCGTTCGTCCTGCCTTGGCAGACATGATATACTTTGCAATGTTCACGGATGTGTGGCCGATCTTTACGTCGCTGCCTCCTCGCACCAAGTCCAGGACGTCGATCTGCAAGCTGCACGTCCCAATCACATTGTTGAACGGGAGTGGGATCACCTTATTCCAGATCGGGTGCGTTGGCGCGTACGACGGCTGGCCGAGGTTGCGTGGAGCACCCGTGCTGAATGGATCCACTTCCACCGCGGGGCTAGCCGTCGACGTCAAGTTCGCCGCGGCAGTCAACATGCCAATGCCTGAGCTAAACTTCCTCGTCAGCGTCGGCATCGAGACGCCAGCAAAAGCAGACCCGCCAGAGCTCGACGAGTCCTGTTTTGGCAGCGGTTTCTCGCGGTGCACTAGCGACACGGACACGCTCGGTTCTTTGACGATTTTCTTCTGCGACGTGCCCATTTTGATGCCGTTGCCCTGGATCACGCGGACGAGCAGCGTGCCTTCCAGCCCGTGCTCTGCGTCCACCTCATTGAAGTCTTGCGGTAGCTTGAGCGTCGTCGCCGCGCCAGGTACTTTGAAGACTGCGCTGGCGGCGACAACGTCACCGTTGATCTCAAAGCGCGCGAGACGGCCGTCCGAGTAGAAAGTGAACTTGTGCACCCAGTTCTGGATAAACTTGCGCCCGTCGCGCTTGTTCTCGAGCTCTTCCTTGCCCGAGGCGACCGCGATCGAGCCTTCCACAGACAACCCACCGATCTTGAAATTCGTCCAGATCGTGTTCTTCGCAAACTCGTGCATGAAGTTTACGAGCCCCGAGTGACCGCGGAACGATCCGTGGAACGGGACAGACGGAGGATAGTTCGAGCAAAAGATGATGTCCTTGTCGAGCAGTCGGAAGAAGCGCGTAAACACCTGTTCCGAGGGAGGTGGGAGCGTCACCGCCATGTCACCCTCGGTCTTCCAGTTGCCTCGCAGCGCTGTGTAGAGCACCACGAGCATGGCGTAGAACTCTTCGACGTCTAGTGGCGTGACCGCGAGGCTCGGGATCGCGACAATCGCCTCGAGACCGAGACGCATCCAGATCACTTTCTCCACAGCAGTCGGCGCGGCAAGCTGCAGTGTCTTCTTGTCCTCCGTGATGAACGTAAACCCGTTTGTGCGCGTCGACGAGTCCTTCACGCCTGCCAGGATATACAGATGGCTCACCGCACTCGCAGGACTCGAGCCTCGTCGCGGGCGTTCGCTGTCTCGCATCAGCGGCTCGTCACGGGACGCCAAGTACGCTTCTTTCGAGGCAAAGCGTCGCAAATACTTCCCTTCGAGCACGTAGTAGTGCTTCTCTAGTCGCCGCAGCCACTCGCTTCGCTTGCTCAGCACGCCTTCCCACTTGACTGCTTCATGGTACAACGTTCCCGACTCGGGTCGGAAATAGTCAAACTCCGAGTCGCGCGGCGTGCTCTCGATCTCAAGCTGGAACTCTTCTTCTCCGGACGACATCGTCTTTGGCTCAGGGGTGTCGGCGTCTGCTGTCTGCGCGCGCGAGCTGTTGCTGTCGCTGCTGTAGAGCTCGTTCGTGGACGCCAACGGAGACGTCGCGTTCTTCGCGGACGACGCGAGCTTTTCGCCTAGCGAGTTGAGCATCGGGTCATGCGCTTCCGAGAGGCGGCGCAGCGACGAGCGGTACAGATTCTTCTCCTTGCCATGCAGCGACAGCTTGGCGTCTTCGAGGATCTCGGACGCGCGCTCCGAGATCTGCCCCTGCTGCAGCCACATGTTGATACATCGCTCGCGACTCAAGCCCGCCATGATCCCCGCGCGATCTGTCACGTTCCCCTCTGGGTAGCTCCGCGAGACGCCGTCAGGCTCGCCGTTCAATCCGAGGTTCGACGACGAGTGGCGGTCGCTCAGCTCCAAGCTTTCGAGCAGCTCTTCCGCGAGCTGTGGGAGCGCGCTCTCGCTGTTGCGTCCATGTGAAGTTCTATTAACAGCGGCACCAGTCGCACCGTTCGCGTTTTGCGCGTTGTAGCTGCCGTTGCTGGAGCCATTTTGCATACCTGTCGCTCCCGCCCCGCCCTTCGTGGGCGAGCCGTCCATCTTGAACGACGCGCGCGTCCACGCTGCGCTCTCGGACTGCGTGCGCAGCCGCTCTTTCTTCTTCTTGATCTTGAGTGGCGGCGGTGGCGGCGGCGGCGCTTGTTGTTGTGGTTGCTGCTGCTGTTTCACCGCCGATGCGTCGCTGCTCTGCTGCATGCTTGCTCTCGTGACAGGGAGAGAAGAAGGGAAGGACGCAGGGGGAGGCGATCTCACTCGTGTTTCGCTCTCTCGCTGGCGCTGTCTTGTCTGTGTGGGTCTTCCTGGGCGGAATGGCGATCGTCTCGCTCTCGCGTCGTCGCTCTCTCGCTCGTCTCTATGGATGTAAATATAGCAGCGAAAGGATCACCTTTGGGGCTTTGGACGACGCCGTCCGCTTGCTTTTCGCTTTGTGTAAAAACCTGTGTGAGGGAAACAGAAGGTTGAATGAGGTGGCGCGAGAGCGTGTCGCACGAATGTGGCTTGAACGTTCCGGATAAAGCGACGGGCATCATACTGTCAATCGAAATCAGGGACGTTTTGTCGCTCACTGTATACTATACGCATAAATTGTGTTGAAATGTTGCACGAAGGTGTCTCGAACGTTTCACAGTCCGATTGTTTCATCAAAAAGTGACAAGGATGGCACAAAGGAGAGATGCAAGAATGTGCGTTGGATGTTGTCGTGACGTACGCACGACTCACTTGGTACACACGTACGTACAGCTTTAGATGGCGCTTGCTGCTACTGCAACTGTATGGACTTACTGGATGGATGCCACAGCAAAGCACAGTGCACGTGTTGCGCTATAATGCTCAGGTGAGAATGGGCGGGAACATCTTCTGCGCGATCATCTCTTCCACGACCGCACGCACTTCCGCGGTTTCCAGCTGCAGCAAATAAATAAATAGACAACGCAACAAGAAATCGGTTAGACGACAAGAGCTCTCACACTTGAGCAGGCTTGCTGCACGGATGAACTAGACGTACCGTCAGGTACTTGTACGTGAAGCCCGTGGCTTCGATCTTCGAGCCGTCAGCGTACAGGTGGTTGTGCTGCAGCAGCTCCTTGTCGATGTACGGCGTCAGCGGCGTGTTGTTGATGTCGTGCAGCTGTAACACGGAGAGAGAGAGAGAGAGAGAGAGAGAGAACCCAGCGAGTGTATCGGAGGTGAGTCACCATGTCAGCTCCGCTTCGATAGAATAGATCAACTACACTACGTTACCTGGCACAGATCCGCCCATGGTTGCATGTGCTTCTCATTCGCATCGTCGACGACATCAGCGAGACGCATCTATCGCAAAACAAATCAGACACAACAGGGGTGAGTCACACAGCCTGCAGCATACATATACACTGAAAGTGATGAACCTGTGGCAATACTCACTCGCGCAAGGTTCGAGATCAGTTTGCCGATGAAACCGGTCCTGATCTGGAAGATCTCCTCGAGAATCGCATTGATCTTCTCCTGGTCTGCCACACACAGACACACACAGCAACAACAAAGCGGTTAGAGATATGCGAACCAATCCCACAACCCGAAGCGCATGATTACGAAGAGCTCACTCGTGTCGTTCTTGTCGACCAAGTTGTAGACATGACCGCTCTCCCCAGCCGTCGACAGGTGCCAGAGCGCCTGGCTCACATCGTACACGTGAACCTGTACACAAAAGATATTACCACCACCAGCAACGTTAGGATGTTGTGCTTGGATAGCCTCGGGCGCTTTTTTTGTGTGGTCGTCGAGATGAGCGCAGCTTTTTAAGTGTTCGTACATACCGTGTTGACACGCATCTCAGCGTCCCAGAGCAGCTTCATCTTCTCCTTCAACTTGACATACCTGGCGCAGTACACACACGCAAAATTGGACAAGTACGCATTAAAAACAGCAACTAGATGATAATGAAATGGTCAACAGAGTTGCGGAAAACGTACGCGGCGGCGCAGACAATGCGAGGCATCAGTCCCATGATGTCGGCGGATCCGTAGACCTGGATGGGACGCGGTAACACACACAATTGCTCAGTATCCGCTGATAGCAGCCACGCACACACCTCTAATGGCAAGTGGTTCTCTGTGTCGGGGGGGGGGGGTGAAGTGTAAAGTGCGTCGTAATCTTACCGTCGCTGGGCGAACAAACACGACGTCGAGGTTCGGGAGTTTCCGGATCTCTTCCTCGGCCTCGAGCTTGAACTTGGCCTGGAGCGTCCACGGCTGGAGCTCCGCGGTCTCGGAGGCTGGGGTCTTGGCCTGCGACTTGTACACAAACGCAGTCGATACCTCAATGTACCGCTTCACGCCAATCTCCTGCGCTTTCGTGGCTACCAATAAGTTTCAATAGGGCGGACACAAGATACTGGGCATTAGGATCTCGTTTATGGACAACGGTCATGAAAGCAAACAGACTGCTGGTTACGCACCGCACTTGACGGACAAATCGCGACACTGACAAATGAACAAAGCCACGCAAATAAATGAGTGATGATTGTAAGTGCAGCATGCAACAGCAAGCCTCGAGAGCAAACAGTCCAGGTTTACCTTGGACGCGTACACCGCCTCGCCCAAGCCGTACTTGCTCTCGCCGGCAAGATTGTAGACGTAGTCGTAAGGACCGAACTCCGGGTTGAACGCGCGCTCGACGTGCGCGTCGCGCGTGAGGTCGGCCTGCACGAACGTCACGCGCTCGTCTGCGAACGTGTCCTTGTGGCTCTGGCTGAAGTACGCGATCTCGGGCCTCGTCTTGTCCGCCACGCGGATGTACACCGCCAGGTCGTTGTCGACGCAGAACTTGACGAAGTTGCGGCCGATCATGCCGGCGCCGCCGAGCACCAGGATGCGCGGCTTCTCACTCATCTTCGACTCAATTGGTTTGGGTATTCGTGCTGCTGCTGATTTGATACTTGTTCAAGTGAGCTTTCAGCTTCATGCACTTGCTTTCAAACTCAGGAGCGTTGTCGAGCGAGCCGAGCCAAGCCGAGCCGAGCCGAGCCAAGTCGAGGTCACCAGCTAACACAGTTTTAATCCAATCAGATCTTTTTCGCTGGGTAAATTTAGATGATTGGATCAAAAACGTCAGTTTCGGAGAATGTTGCTTGAATGTAGACGTTTGGATGTTTTGCGAACAAGCAACAACATCAATAGATCAAACGAGAACGACAAGTTCCAAAAAGAGCAAGCAAGAAGGCAAGAAGGCAGACATGCGCGGGTTCGTTGCGCTCCTCGCGTTCGCGGCGACGCTGGCGCTGCTGCTCTTCATGAGTCAGCCAGACCCGCCGCTGAGCATCGTGGAGCTCGTGAGCGGCGGCTACGCAGACGGCGCGGACTGCGAGATCGCCAACTACGAGACGCTCAAGAAGTCAGCGATCGTGTACACGTGGGTGAACGGCTCGGAGCCGTGCTACAACACGCGGCGCGCGCGCGCAGGGCTCTCTCCGGGAGGTTCGTCGCGTGACAAGGAGATGGGCGAGCTCAAGTACTCGATCCGGTCGCTGCTCAAGTTCGCGCCGTGGCTCGAAGGGCCGATCTACGTCGTGACCCCGGGGCAGCTCCCAGACTGGCTCGACACGTCGAACCCGCGCATCCGCGTGATCGACCAGGATGACTTGCTGCCGAAAGAGAGCGTGACACTGCCGAACTTCGACACGAACGTCATCGAGCAGTTTCTGCACAAGATCCCGGGGCTCACAGACACGTTCATCCACATGAACGACGACTATTTGTTCATCAAACCCGTGGCGCCGCAGCGGTTCTTCACGTGCGACGGCGGGCTGCAGTTCCTCACGGAGATCAACCACATCCGCCACGTGAAGGGCCTGAAGACAAACGCGTGGCTCGCGAGCGTACGCAACACGGTCGAGCTCATGGACAAGACGTACGGCGGCGAGCACGTGTACAACTTCCTCAAGCACGCGCCGTTTGTGTACAGTCGCAAGGCGTTCGAGAAGATCCACGAGAAGTTTGCGACGCAGCTCCACACGATGCAGTCACACCAGCTGCGTCACTACGAGGACCTCAACATGCCGCTGCTGCACCACATCTACATGAACGAAGAAGGCTCAAAGTTGCTCAACATCCCGATCGCGTTCAACCCGATCGCCGAGTGCGACGACTGGCTGCTCATCCGCGTCACAGACACCGATCACGCGGACCTCGAGAGCCGCTTTGCGGTTGCGCTGGAGAACAAAGGACCCGAGATACTCTTCGCGCTCAACGACGAGTACTCGGAGCCAGAGACCGCGCAGATTGTCGCCAAGTTCTACGAAGCGCTGCTCCCCGAGCGCCCGCGTCACGAGCTCCCTCCAGGTCAACACGCCGAGATTGTGAGCAACTACTACGGCAAGGACTGCGCGTACGACCCGTCGCTGCTGCCGCGTCTCTTTCCAGCTGCCGCGCAGGCGACTTCGTTCGGCTCTCTGCGGCGACACGTAGCGGAGATCCTGCCTCTCCACGAAGAGCAGATGAAGCACCACCAGCTGGAGCAGGACCACGAGAGCTCGCGCCGCTTCCGCCGCTTCTTTAAGGAGCTCTCGTCGTCGGACTCGTCTTTCGTGGGCAACTTTGGCTTTCTGGTCGGCATCGCGCTCGGCGTCGTGTGCGCGATCTACGTCTTCCGCCTCGTGAACCAAAACCTCTTTGCCGCAGCGCGACGCAAGAGCACGTAGGAAAGCAAGCGAATGAATGAATGACATCTGTCGTGCGTAGAGTACTACCGTAGGTATGTAAGGAGTAGATGAGCTTAATGGTCGGTGATGTGGATGAATGGATCAATACATTTCATTTTATTGTTTGTGCGGAATAGCGAGTGAGCCACACCATTCCTTCCTGGCTTCGTTTCGGCCGCATGTGTCTGTAAATCTATTATCTCTGTCTCCTGCGCTACGTGTTTTCTATACCTTGTCGTAAGCGGCTGCAGAGCCGATCGGCACCTTGTTTCTTCGCAGCACGAGCAGGTAGAACACGTAGACGATCATGCCACCCAGACCCATCGCGAGTCCGCGCAACAGCGAGTTCACAAACAACACCCAGCGCAGCTCTCGGTACGCGATCATCTCGAACTTCTGCGCAGCCTCGATGCGCCGAGGAAACGGTGAGAGGATCGTGTCGTCCACTTCGCACGTCTCGGGCTTGCGGATCGTGAGCGGGTGCTCAGCAGAGTCCGGCTTGCGCTCGTACTCGCTCGGCTCAGGCAAAAAGCGGTTGAAGAAGTCCACAGCGACGTCCGCGACCTTCATGTCCGAGTACTCGTCGTTCAGCGCCACGATCTTGTACGGCAACGAGCCGTCGATAATCGCGTTAAAAGTCGTCTTGAGCTGCGCGATGTTGTCGTCTTGCATCAGAATCAACTTGTAGCCGGTCATCTCTTCCTCTGGCGGCGATTCGATCGGGATGCCCAACTCTTTGCTGCCCTGGCTCACCATGTAGTAGTGGTGCAAAAGCGGCATGTTCATGTCCGGCTTGCCGCGGAACTTGCTCTTCAGCGTCGTATAGAGCGGGCGGTCAAAGATCTGGTGCACACGCTCAAATGCACGGCGGCTGTACACAAACGGCGCGTGCTTGATGAAGTAGCGGTCGAGCTTGCCCCAGCGCAGATCCATCTCCTGCTGCGTGTTGAGCACAGAGGAGATCCAAATACCCTTCTTCGGTGTCGGCGGCGTGTGCGAAATCAAGCCAGCTTCGTGCAAAAGCTTGATGCCACCGTCGCATGTGAAGATATCGTGTGGCGCGAGCGTCTTCGTGAAGATGTAGTCGTCGTTCACCTGCATGTAGATGTCGGAAAGTCCAGGGATCAAATACAGGAACTGCTCAATCACGTGCGTGTTGAACGTCGGCAGGAAGTTCTTGGCGTACTCCGGGAACAAGTCGTCCTGGTTGATCACCTTGATGCGCGGGTTGTTCAAATCGACCCAGTTCGGGATGTGGCCCGGCGACACAATGTAGATTTGTCCCTACAATCATAAAAAAGGGCATTGCATTCTAAGTCAGTACGGGCACGCACGGCATGGGCAATAGCACACAATTCGCAATCTTCATCTTACCGTGTGCCATGGAACGAACTTCTTGAACGAGCGGATCGAGTACATCAATTCGCCAATCTCACGGTCGCGCGAGCCGCCCACCGCGTGCTTGCCGCCGGCGTTCTGGCGCATCTCGCGGTAGCAAGGCTGGCTGCCGTTCACCCACGTGTACACGATCGACATGCGCTTGAGCTCGTCAAAGTTCTTGATCTTGCACTTGCCCGGGAAAAGCGCGTCGAGCTCGTCGTCGCCGTACTTTCGGGCCTCGTCCTTCGTGAGCGACTCGAGCGTGCGCTCGGGCGGCGTGCTGCCGAGCAGGTAGAGCACGGTGAGCAGCGCGAGCGTGGCGCCGAGCAGCACCATCGGCAGGTTCTTGCGCTGGTTGAGCGCCATGCGCACGCGCACTCCGGTCGGGGATTGCATCTCTCTCTCTCTCTCTCTCTCTCTCTCTGTCTTGTCGTGGGCGAATGTGTGACGTGGAATCGCGGGTGTGATGGTGGGGGTAGTGGCTGGCTAATTGGGGAATGAATGAGAGAGTGAGTGAGGTGAAAGGAAAGCCCACCCCTTTTCACGAGGCCACTTCACTTTGAGATACCTAGCGTAACCAAGAGAGTAATTGTTGGACAAGCTGGAGCAGGGCTGGGGTTTTCTTATCCTATCCTTAAAAAACCTGCATAATTCGATCAAACCATTTGGGATGATTCCTGGATGATTAGGAAGAGGTATTGGATATGAGAGAAAAATCAGGAAGCCAGAATTGGCAGATCTCACTGAAATGGACAATAAACGTTAGCAAGAATAAGAAAGCTTTAATTGCTAAAGGATTGCACGGAGGAGGTTTACTGGTCCTTAAAAAAGAACCCACAAAAATAGGGAGCAGGTTATGCTGCGAGCTTTGTAGGGTTACGCTTTGCTAGTGCTGAACGGATCATAATCATGATGGACAAGACTCGCTGTCATACGCAAGGCAGCCAGATGTCCCCCATGGTGCCGAGTGGCTCTTCCGTGGCCAATGGTCATTATTGACGACCGTCATGAGGCTCAAAACGATCGTTTTCGTCTCTAGTGTTTGCCTTGTTGTTGGCGAAGAGTCAGCACATGCAAAAATGCGGAATGGACCCACTCTTGCAGTCGCACGGATGTTCTCAAGAGCCCCCACTCATGTTGCTTGCTGGTGGTGAAATTGCGACTTCCACAACTTGTTTGAACGGAGGACGTTGGATTTGGGTTGATATGAACGATCGCACGCGTGCTGCAGCCATCCATGGGCGTCGTTCTCAAATGATCGCCGATGCACACGGGAGTAAAGTATGCACGCGTGATGTCCACAGAGACCTTCGGGGAAAGGACTGTCCGAGCGAGCGAGAGAACTCAGGATGGCTCTCAAGTGCTCAAGCTCTCGAGCGCTGAGAAGCATTTCTGACACTTTCGGGGGCGAGGCTCGAAAAGAGGTGCCTCCGCTCAGCAAGTTGGTCGATGTGGCCCACGCCACGCCAGTTTAATCGACTGTTCCACAATCGGACGCTTTTTTCCGAGCAACCAGATGGCTCACAATAAGATTTTTCCTACTAAGTGCGCATCTTGCGCAAAGTGCGCTTTCTCCGATCCACCAGCTTTATGCAACGCAAGATCCCTCCTGCAACTTGGCTCAGCTTCACGCACCATAGTCTTCTTCCTGCAACTTCATCACCCCTTCCTGCAACTTGCATCATCCCGCCACTGCTTCGCGCACCATAAGCCTCTTCCTGCAACGTAATACACCCATCCTGCAGCCCGTTTGCTGATTTTGGCCCTGTTTGAGTTGGCTCAAGAAAGGAAGACCCGCCAAGCCTGCCTGCCTGCTTTCCTGAGCTGAAGTTGCTCCCATACATCAGCAAGCCACTCGGTCCTTTACGTCCCGTCAAGCACTCTCTCTCTCTCTCTTAACGCAAGCAAAAGGCATCACCATGGGCGACGAGTGGCCGACCGTCGCGGCCGAGTACCAGATCATCGAGCAGATCGGACAGGTATGTATCTGTGTGTGTGTGTGCGTGCGTCTCTCGCTCGTTGTTTGGGTGCACTCACTCAATCACTGGTGGTGACCTGACGCACGTGTATGATCGGACCACTGATTGACTGACTGACTCTTGGGTGTGATTTGTTTGTGCGCATGTGTACGCGTAGGGCGCGTTTGCGAAAGTGTGGAAGGCGTACTGCGCGCCGAAGAAGACGCATGTGGCCATCAAGATCATGGATCTCGAGAAGATCACCACCTCATTTGAAGACATCCGCGTACGTGTGGCTAATGTGCAGATAATAGGGACTGGTTACTCTCTCTCTCTCTGTGTAGAAGACACTAGCACTCACGTACTATGTATTTCTATTGGGATGGTCTCTCTCTCTCTCTATATATATATAGGCGGAGGTGCAGACGATGAAGATGACCAACCACCCGAACGTGCTTAAGTGCTACTGCAGGTGTGTGGACTCTTTCCGATCTTATAAATCAGGTCGCCCCTTACTCATGCTGTACGACGGTGTTCAACTAACTAATCGCGTGTATGTATGTCGACTGCTACGTGCAGCTTTGTGCACAAGGATCAGCTCTGGCTCGTGACGCAGCTCATGAACAAAGGTGCGTGCGTGAGCGCTCTTCCGCCATCCAAGTGTATCCATTCCATCCATTCTCACATGGCTAACACAATGAATGGCTCTACATTTGTCCCGTTTTGATAATGAGCAGGGTCGTGCCTGCACGTGATGAATCTTCTGAAGAAGAAGAGCTTGGGCGAAGGGCTCAAGGTACAACACAACATGCACAGATGATCTACAAACCCCACAAACGTATCGCCTCGCATAGCCAGTCCGTCACTAACATATACCTCTCTACTCGCTAACAGGAAGAGTTTGTGGCCGTGATCCTCCACGAGACGCTCAAGGGGCTCCAGTACTTCCACGAGAACGGCCAGATCCATCGCGACATTAAGGCGGGCAATATCCTGCTCGACAGCGAGGGCCACGTCGTGATCGCAGACTTTGGCGTCTCGGGCTGGATGATGGAAGGTGGTGACCGGCGAAAGAATCGCCAGACGTTCGTCGGCACGCCCTGCTGGATGGCGCCCGAGGTCATGGAGCAGGCGCGCGGCTACGACTACAAGGCCGACATCTGGTCGCTCGGCATCACGGCGCTCGAGCTCGCGAAGGGGTACGCCCCATACGCGCGCTTTCAGCCCATGAAGGTGCTCCTGCTCACGCTGCAGGAAGACCCGCCGTCGCTGCGCACCTACGATGTACGTTGGAGGGCGGTTGTTGAGCCATTGGACATGTGGGATGCAGGTTTCATAGCGACTGACCGGTTGACTGATGTCCTGCGGTTATGTGGATGCATCTTTTTCACTATAGGATGATGGAAGCGGCCACCAATTCGGTCGCCATTTCAAAGACGTTGTCAAGCTTTGCTTGCAAAAGGACCCAACCAAGAGGTACGAAATTCATACGAATCGTATTGTGACTCTGCTTTCCATCATAATGGTCCACATTGGTGAAAATTAACGAGTATGGATTTGGCCATGTCGGCAATAATTTTGTAGACCTGGTACGGCGGCGCTGCTCAAGCACAGCTTCTTCAAAAAAGCAGGCGACACGAACTTCCTCGCGCAGAGCTTGCTGGGCAAGCTGGAGGACATTGGCGAGAGCTCCATGACCGCCGGCATCGCTGATGCTCTGCCAGGGTGCGTACGCACAGCTAGACTTTTGAGGACGGTCGTTGTTTGTACGTTTACTTTTCTTGGCTGACTGACTATGTGAGTGATGTTTAAACAGAACGGGGCCGCTGTACGCCAAGGGCATGAAGCTTCCACCGGGTGTTGGGGAGTCGGAAGGAGGCTCCAAGTACGTGCCAGGCACGACGTGGGTCTTTGACGACGACGACGACGACAAGAAAGAAGGCGGCAGCGGCCAGAACATGTCGATAGATGATTTCGCGAGCCAGTTTGACATGGTCACGGGCGGCGAAGAGTTCCGCTCCGGCGAGTAAGTAAGATATGAACGCGACGACGATGACGATGCTGACACCGACAAACGTCAGCGCCACGCCACGCCCGTCGCCATTTTGGTTTTCCTTTTTCTTCTACTTCGGCTTTCCCAGATACAACAAATTCAAGCAATCGACAATGTGAAGAAGGAGAGAAGAAGAGAGGAAGGAGCGCAAGAAGAGTATTAAACACACGGTAGCCGACGCCTCAGACACGCCCCACACTTTCCCCACCACGAGCGTAGCTACCACTTAAACCCCCCAATTTTTTTCAATTTGAACACTTTTAAAGGCATCGTCCACTTCTTCTTTAGAATGGCTTTGCTGTTTGGTTAGTGATCGGTGCTCCTCCTCACTATTGATGGCATGACATGGCAAAGTGGCCGCGAATGCACTCATCAACAGCCAAGACCAAAATTCAAAATGCACGAGAAAATTATAAATTACACACGACACCTTCCCTAATTTCATCAAATCTGCTTGTTTCTTCCTTCGTTCGTTCGGTTCTTCAAAAACATAATCCTACCTTGTTGTTTGTTTTCTTTCTTGAGTTCTTGTTCAGATCTTGGTCCGTTGCCTCGCAGCGTCTCCTTTGTTCTGCTTTTTACACCACCTCCGTCGCGTCTTCCTGATCACGAGCTCCAGCGCCAACGGCAGTCGACGTGAACGGCTTCCCCACGCTCGATCGCGTGTACTCTCTCGTCCAGAGTGCGGTGCTGCACGCGCCTCGCTTCAGCGCATTCGAAACCGGGCGGATCGGGTACGTGATGAGCGACAGCACGCTCAAGAGAAGCGTCGGCACAAACGCGACCACCGACACAATCAGCTTGATGCACATGAAGTAGGCAAAGCGCGACCACACAGCACCGTTCGAATGGTAGCGGAACATCTTGTTCCCACCACTATTGCCGCTATTGCCGCCGGATACTGCGGGTTCAGCCGCCAGACGATTCAACACCCGTCGCGAGTCACTCGAGATGCAGCTGCTGTTCGCATTCCGCAAATCCGAGTCTGACAAAGTGTCCAGCACGCGAACCACAGCAGGAGCGAGCGGAGGAAGCACCAGGAAGCCCACAAACAGGAGCAGCGCAATTGGTACATACACGAAACCGAGTGGCACGCACACCAGCGAGTACGTGAACAGCTTGGACAAGCTGTACGCCTCGGATGAAATTGGTTTCTGTACGGAGACGTGTGGCGCGGCTCCGCGAGAAGCTGCGGCAGTAGCAACAGCAGAGGCGATCGCTGGTTCCTTTGGTTTTGGTGACATGTACGAATTGTAGTTCGACGACTGGGTGTCATGGTCGTGTTGACTCTTCCACGCGCCAGGGGACAAGGTCGCGGCTTCTCCTTCGCCGATTTCCATATGGAACATCGAATCCTTCGAGTCCATTCGGAAGTACTTGTCCACATCCATGGGCTTCTTTGGATCGATCCACTCGCCGTTGCGAGACGATGACGAAATGCCTTCACCAGTAATGTAACTGGATGCATTTTGTTCCTGCTTGGGGTCGTTCGCAATCATGCTTGGGTCAAAGTCTTCGCTGATACTTGCAGTCGACATCGCGAGTTGACCACGGTACATCTTGATCTTCTTCTTCTCAGGAAGCGCATCAACATCCAACACGCGGTCGCCATCACCAGTCGGCGTCGCGTCTTCCGTCATCTTGTTGCGCTGGCGAAGAAGAGTTCGCGTGTTGCCGATCTGGAAATTGATCGACTCGGTGTGGCCGAGACGCTGGAAGCTCATCTTCTCGGGCGAGTAGAACACGTCGATCTCGAAGAAATAGAGAAACTCCGAGCCCAAGTGCTCCATCTCAGTCTCCGCTGGGCTGTTCGCCGAAATGTTGCGACGCTTCTTTGGCAAATCAAACTCAAACTTCCACACGTCAGGGTAAAAAGTCACCTCAAACTGGACGCCGTTCCCATCTGGAGTTTGCGAGAAAGTGTCAATGGCACCAATTGCACTGAGCGACTGGAGCGTCTTCATCTCCGAAGTGTTGAAGTACGACTGCGACGTCAGCGCCTCATTGCGCGAGAACGTGCTGTTGCAGCGCGCGAGCACAAGCAGCCCTTGCTGAGTGAGGGGCTGCTGCGATGTTGGAATCGTAATGTGCGCCTTCACTGCAGCACGGCAAACGCCCTTGCACCGGTGCTGCAAGTCCTCGATTCGCACACGATAATAGTCGCCGTGCTCGGGGCAGTACGGGAAACACTGGATGTTCTTGCGGTCATTGCGCCAGTATTTCTCCAAAAATGGCGTCTGGATCTCAATCAGTGCGGGGAATGCGCTCAGCGACGACGGCGCCAGTGCGTGCGGACGCGACGGATGCATAAACGAGTTCGCAATCGCGTCGACATCCTGCATCATCTGCTCTTGCTTGATGTAGTCTGGCGAGTCCATCGAGAAATCGTTTGAGTCAAAGTCGAGGCTGTGAATCTTCTTGTAGTTGTTCTGTCTCTCCGCCGACGCACTCATTGGCTGAACTGCTGCCGCATTTGCGTTCATGCTCGAGTTGCTCTCTGGCTGTGGGACAAACTGGTCCGCCAGGAAATACTCCGAGAGGTCCTGCAGCTCGTCCATACTGAAATCCACATACGTGGAGCTCGTGGACGTCGGCTCGATCGAGTGCTGGAGGTCTGCTTTCGAATCTCGCTGCTGCTCGCCATTCACAAAAGATGTCGCCTGCTGCTGTTGAGCGGGAGCTGCCTTAACGAACGACGTCGATGTCGAAGGACGGTTGATGTCTTCAATGATCTGGTCCAGGTTGTCCTCCTTCGTAAACGACTCGACCGCAGAGCTGATCACAGCCAGTGGAATGCTGTCGCGCTTCTGGAGCGGCGGTGGTTCAAAGCCTGGGTACGCCGTCTGCTGCTGCTGCTGCTGTTGCTGCTGCAGCTGACTGGTTTCAAAGTCCGCGACCATGTTGAACGACTCGTCAAAGAACTTCTCGTTGTCATCTGAGAAGCTGAATTTCATCGATCCTACTGATAGGTTGCTGCCGCGGTAGCCAATGCCCTCGCCTTCTGCTGGGTTAGGTGGTGGCGACCCAGCAGCGCTCGACTCTGGAGACGTGACATCTCCTGGTGACGACTCGTACTGCGGCGAGCCGCCTTGGGAGCGCGCCTGTGGCGACGAGCAGCCGCACTCGTTCTTGTACTCTGGGAGTCCGAGCGGGTTCACGAAACGGCCGCACTTCTCGCAGAAATTGGCAAACTTGGAGTACTTCTGCGGGTAATGCTGCTTCAAATACATGTCGTAGGCGTGCGCAGCCTCGTCTGGGGTCTTGCACGTGTTCGTGATGCGCTTCGCGCTGTACTTGGCTCCCCACGACGTCTTGCTCGTTTGCGTCACGCCGCGGTACTTGGACGTCTATTCAACACACAACAGAAAGAGAGAAATCAGCATGGCGGGTGTCCACCGCTATAACGTACACACACGTTAGTCAGTCCACGTACTTTGCCCTTGATCACTTTGCCCGCAAACTTCTGCTGCTGCTGCGGGGTGAGCGCGGTCAGGTCCTCTGTGCTGCAGAAGTCCGCGACCACCTCCACGAGCTCGCTCGTGTCCGCCGACTGGAGGAACGACATGTCCTGGTACATCTGCTCGTCCGAGGGCGTCGACACCGAGTAGTCCGTGTCTTCCGACGTGTAGCCGTTCGGTGTGTCGGTCGCGTTCGACATGGGCGTTGTCATCATCGTCGCCATCGACACGTCAATCGGTCGCACCAAAAAGTCTACCCAGCACATTCCCTTCGTCAGTCTATTGCATCTCCATCAAATACACACACATGCATACACATCGCCATGTACCTTGGAGGAACGTCGCGCCGGGCTCTTCAAGGTCGTCGAGGTGCGCGTCGAGATGCGCGTCGAGCTCATCGACGGGCGGGAGCTGCGGCGCCTGCAGCATCGCGTCTGGAAGCTCGTTGGCTCGTTCGTTCGCTCGCGCTGTCTTTAGGGAATGTATTCACACACACACACACACACACGTGCACACCCACGTGCGCGTCTGCCTGTCTGTCTGTCTCTGTAGAGAAGGAAGGTGATCAATCAATCACTCGAGCGGCCTCCTCCTGCGTGGCGTTCTCTTTCGCTTCTTTCGGCGTTCTGTTTTTATGTGTGTGCGTCTTGCTTTCCCCCTTCTTCCCACACTTGCGTGAGTGTGTCCTCGAACTCCCCGACCCGCAATAGTAAGAGGCTAATTCAGTAGGGGTCGGGGAGTTTGGTATTTAACCGGATCTTTTTGCGTTGGACACACGCATTGCAGCTCAATCATGGAGGGTGACCGACCAGCTCGATTCACTAAAAAAATGCCCAAAAATGCACTTAGGAAATATGCAAACCCAGGGTCAAAAATAAAATAAAGGCGCATTATTTTTTTATGACAAGAAATATAAGTTGTGGTAGCAAAAATGGCGAAGAAATGTGTTGAGACGCTTCATATAGCAATCTTGGTACAAAAGGCTCTCAACATATTGTTGAGCGGTTTTAGCTGAGTGATAATCGGCTTAGACGGGATATGCTAAACATCAGAGTTGAAAAAAGTTTGAGAAACTGTCAACTTGGATAAATGGCTGCAAGTCGAGTGATCTTGACCGTACCGTATTTGCCTTGGTACAGTATTATACCAGGCAAACGAATTTGTTGGAAACGGTGGTCACCACAAGTTGTGTGGATTCGGTCCACAATTTCGGCTCCATGGAATACCGTGGTGTCGTCGTGACTGCGAGCGAACCAGTCCAGCGTTGAGCGCTCACATGCATATTCGTCCACTCGCGCATTCAAAAGTGACAGCAGCCTCTTAGATTCAGACGTGTGACACCAAACAAAATGTCTAGACTGATAAGTAGATGCCACAGATGCTCAGAATACATATTGCTACACAGATGGACATGTTAGAAATTATGTTGACTGGGGTCGACGCATTGGTTACGCGAGCAATTGGAACCAGTCATCGTAGCAAGTACGGCACTATAGTGACCTGGCACTTTTCCAGAGGGAGATTACATTTGGGTTACGCTCGAGCTTTTTTTGCCATGTCCTATAGCTAGCTATACATGCAGTCCGCTATGCAATTTGGTAGTTGCGGTGGCGAAATGCTTTTGTGGTCTGTTATTGATGATATATTCGACACTTACAAATGACTACGACAAAATAGATCAACTTGTACACATCCTCTTTGTGGCGCCTAGTGGGCTTGGATTTTCAGCGCGAGGTCCAGCGAGGTGAAGTGGAACGGCAGAGTTCTAGATAACAAACCAGTTGCGCAGCGCATAAGGGGCGTGGATTTCCTGCGCGGGGTCCAGCGAGGCCCAGAACGCAATGAACTCCGCTTCAAACACTACTTCACAAAGCACAAGTTAGACGCAAACAAGAGAGAAGCCAAACCTTCACATAACTCACCTGGTTGCCACCCCCGGGAAACCACGATGTTCTCCCGGTTGTGGTGCACAGCGTTCCAGCTTCAGTTGAAGCTCCCGTTCAGAAGGATAGCGCTGTCAAGAACAGCATACTGCAAACACGAACAACGAGTCCAAAGTCATCCATATCTAAACTCGAGTTCGTCGAAACATCAAGTACGTACTTTCTCGTGCATCGTGTAGTCGTAGTCCAGGCGAACTTGGATTCCGGCCTGTTGAAGTGATCAGGCTTGCGAATATCTGCCGTGAGCTTGATGCCCGTCCATGATCACACGGACGCGAACGTTGCGGTTCCGAACTCGAATAAGCGCATTCGCGAGCTGCCATGGACCAAAGTACCATGTTAGGCACAAACCTAGTATACCCATGCACAAAGCATATGCAACGCCACTTACCATGTCATTGGTGAAGGAGAACACGCAGACATCGACCGTCCTCTGCGCACTGTCGAGAAGCAGAAGAAGCTGGTGGAGCGATCCGTTTCCTAGATCAGAGAAGCGGAGAACTCGGCCTCCGCGATCGTGTTCGGCGAAATTGTACATTCGAAAGCGCGTTCGCTGATGCTGATGTCTGAGTTGGCGAAGACGCCGTCCAAGCGCCGAGTATTGTAGATGGAGCCTCGTCGCAGCTTCTCGTCGATTCAGGCCCGATCGAATGAGTTCTCCAGCTTCTTCCACGTCGGCTTGGCTGAGTGGTCTGTATGCGCGCGTAGGTCTGAGCATCGAGGAAAATTGGGCAATGCGCACTTGTGCACTCGAAATCAGCAGGGAGTACGGACGTGCAACGTCCGTGCTCCCTGATTTCGGGGATGTATCGAAGCTTGTCTGTGGTTTTCAGAATTGACCCTTAGACGCCTTTCCAATCGAAGCCATCAAACTTAAATTTTAAATAAAATATTGTCGTGGTCCACATTATAATGTGTTACCACGTATCAATTTGTAGAATGAAAGCGATGTGGACCACGTTCAGCCCAACCATCTCTCTTATCTCAGTGCTATCAGTACATTGTGTGCTTTTTGGGTTAAACTCGTGTGCTCTCTTTTTGAAGACTAAATGAAAAACCCACGGTTAGGGCTAAGAATCACATCGAGTACTGAGTTAAGTTATTTTTCTTGGAAAACGAAACGTGTGCTAGGGTTGTTAAACATGTACTTAATTACAGTAGCAACTAGCAACTATGGAAGATTTTCTCAGCGAAACGACTGAAAAAAGAATATTTTGACGAAGCGGACAGCTCAGTTTTGTTGTTCAAGCGCAAGCTCTTTTTATGAGGCTCCATTTGAGATTCGCAAGATGGAGCCTCTTTTGAAATGAGAATATCAGATTGAGCAGGTTAAATGTGATGCTTCTCTCTTTACACGCTGCAACGTTAAATGAAGGACATTCGTTATGAAGGTCAATGGATAGGGTTGATGTCGTGCAGAAAATTTAGCTCTTTTTCGTTTTTCAACCTTCATTTTTTAGAAATTGGTTGAAATTACTCGATTTCCATTTTCATAATGCAAGAAGTTGCAAAATGTCCACAAGCTCAAATGCACAAATGCACGCACAAAGTGAGTAAAGGCAGGCGGTCAAGTTGACCGACCGCCAATCCCCGATGCGCTTGCTATCCCTTCTTCTGCGTGCATCACAATATCCACTTGAAACAATCGGTCGGTTGTTGCGTGCTCTTAGCGTTGTCACCAAAGAGAACGAAAAAATCGAGCGACTGTCTCAACTCGCAACTGTCACGCAGAGAATCTTGCGACTGACCAAATTGGCTGCGTCAACACTTGTTTTTGGGCTTACTCGCTTGCTCTTCACACAACAAAATTTGCGCACAACATCATCCCTCTCTCAGCTCAAAAACCTCTTGCGCATTGCATTGGCGTCGATTGGCGCCAGTAGTCATGTGCAGGTCCAGCCGTTTGACAGTGTATGTTGTGGAGTCAGAGGTGTGCGAATCCCTTGCGAGCCTGTCCTCGGCAGAGTTTGTTGGCATTCATATTCGCTGTTACTTGCACCAACAGACGACCGACTGGATGGATGGCTGAATGGATGTGCCGCTGCTGCTCTCAACAATTCGCGGTGCATTCTCCGCCACAAATGCAAAAATGCAAGCAACAAAAATCCGTCAACTGATGTGCGGAGTCAAAGTTGCGCAACGCGTGACTCTTGGTGAGCTCGCTGGACATGACTGGACAGGGGACAAAAGCCAGCCAAATTGCATTTGGCTCGTGAAGAGCTTCAAAACAAAGGCGCCAAATATTAGCCAATGAAAGTAACATTGACGTGGTTTCTGCCAATTATTTGCTGTTCACATATTATTCTGTATGATAGGTTTCGGATGCTGAATAAAAGGATCTTTTTTACAGTTTTCAGTGACGTGGCCCACCTCAATTACATAAACGATGCAGGTTCCTATTTGATTGGCATCAAAAGTTGTCATCGCACAAAACGTGACACCAGACAGCATAGCAATGTCGGATGCGCTGCGCGACAACAACAGCAGCAGCGAGGAGCTGCGCATGCTGCGGACGCTGCAGGACATCCACGTATTCGAGCGCCACGTCGCAGAATCTGGTGGTGTGTCCACCGACGCTGTGCGCGTGGTCGTACGCGGCCAGTTTGTGCGCAAGCGCAAGCTCTCGTGAGTATTAAATCGTGTGTGTCATTCTGTAAAGCGCAGAATGAACCGTTCTGTGCGCCTGTGTTGCATTGCTCATGCGCCTAACCATTCCGCTATGGGTTTATACGATGCATGGGCAGCAAAGGACTGATCTTTGGGGATATCAAGCTAGAGGATGATGGTGAGTCTTTGCTGCTGTTGCATTCAAAGAGACGTACAGCAGTCCCCTCACTCATCCCCGCGTGTTGTCGTGTTTCGTGTACCAGAGCTGCTCGAAGTGATGATTCGCGCGCACGACGGCGGACTGAGCATCGAAGAGATCAAGCACATCAACTGGCATGTGCACCTGGGCGACCGCGTGACCAGTGAGGGCTTCCTCCGCAGGAAGGAGCCGCACGGACTGCTCTTCGCGCTGCGAGCGATCACGGTCGAGCAAGCGTGGAGCGAGGCGCATCCGGGCGTGAACTTTGACCACAAGATCGACCCAGAGAGCAAATTGAATGGAGGCAGCACTACCAGTGACGCATCCGAGACTACTATCGCTGCTCTCGCTGCGAACGTGAAAGGTTCGCTGTCGCTCGCGCCGGCGTCCCAGGCGCAAGTCGCACAGAAATACACCAACATCGTCACGATCAACGGCTTCAACGCGTGCAAGTACTACTTCTCCGGTGCCGGCGGCATCAACTGCTTGCGAGGCGCTTCGTGCCACTTTTGGCACGGCGAGCCGCAGGATTTCGACGCGAACAAGAAGCTCTGGCTGGAGAAGCGACTCGCGCAGAGACGAGCGGCGAGCCACATTGACGGCGACGACGCAGACCCGCACTCGAAGCTGCTCAAGGCGCAGCGCGGCCGCATGTTTTGCGACTGGCTCGTGGAAATGGTCGGTGAGGCGCGGCTTGCAGCTGGCTCGGGCGTGATCGACGTCGCCGGCGGGAAAGGTGACATCCCGATCCAGCTCTGGAACCGCCGAGGCATCCCCACGACGCTCATTGATCCGGTACGTAGTATGAAAATGTGCTCTCTATGCGATGAAGTACCCAGTAGATCGACTGACCATGGCGTATATCGCCGTCGTGTATGTGTATTCTATAGCGTCCGATGAAGCTGAGTAAACTGAACCGCAAGGTCGTGGCCAAGACCAGCGCCGGCCCGGACCACGTGGGGCTGGGAATGTGTCCGCAGCTCATGTGCTACCTGGACGACGCCACAGTGGCAGCGAACGCCGAGCTGTTCGCTAACTGCTCGATGCTGCTGGGGATGCACCCCGATGAAGCCACGGAGGTGATCGTGGACACGGCGCTCGCGAGAATGAAGCCGTTTGCGATCGTCCCATGCTGCGTCATGAGCCGCCAGTTCCCCGACCGCAAGTGCGCCGACGGCACTCCCGTCGCGACCTACGAAGCCTTCGTGACGTACCTGCTGGAGAAACATCCAAAGATCCAGAAGGCGTTCCTGCCGTTCTCCGGACGCAACCAAGTGCTCTACCTTTTCGAGTACTAAAGTTTAGTTTCAGAAAGGATTAGGATTAGCCCTGACAGTTAAATAGAGTGTTTGTTCCACGATTGATACGTCGAAACCCACTTATCGGTGGAGATAGACTAACCAAAACCTCCGCTATCGTCAAAATCGTCACCATTTTCATTCTCTCCTTGTACTGACTCATTTCTGCTCTTTGATCGCCTTGCGCGCCTCGGGCGTGAGCGGCAGCAGCCGCAGCACTTTGTCGATCGGCCGATCGCACACCAAACAGCCCATTTTCGCGCGGAACTGGCGCTTCCCACAGCGGAAGCAGCAGTAGAAATGCAGGTACTGGCCGTGCATGATCCCGCCGTTGCGCGGGTTCTCGCCGCAGACGAGACACAGCAGGTCTTCCACTTCTGTCGCTTCGGGCTTCACCGCGTTGCTGCTGCTGCTCTCGGGTTCCTCTTTCAGTGTCGTCTCGCCTCTGCTGTCATCGTTGTTGCTATTGGAGGAGGTGGACGCAAGCGTCTTGCTCGGTCTAGTTGTCGACAACACGTCCTCCTGTGCGCGACTCGACTGACCAATGTGGACAATGTCGTCCTTCTGCTCCACCTCGGGCTCTTCATCGCCCTCGTCTTCCTCGTTGGCCACTTCATTCTCTTCTTCATTCTCTTCCTCGTAATCGTCATCTTCCTCGCTTTCGTCACTCTCCGCTACAAACGAGTCCATAGTGCCTCGGCGGGACTCGCGACCTCCACCACCATTGGCGCTCTGTCGCTTCCCAGCAAGCGGCAGGAAATCGCTCTTGAAGTGCTGCGGCGTAATTTTTTTCCAGACGTTCGACATGAACGCGTTCGTCTGCCGCGATCCCTCGGTCTCGAACGTGTCCACGAGATTCAACAGCCGCTTGTAGCGACCAAACTCCTGCTTGAAGAACGCGGTGCGGAACTGCTCGCGGATGCGGCCGGTGACATCGCCCACCTCTTTGCGCTTTGCATCCACCAAGATGCACCAAAAGTGCTTCGCGTGGAGCAACTGCCAGTACGCCAGTGTTCGCTGCATAGCAATACGCCAACGATATGCACATAGAGTTCGTTAAGTTTGAGCACCAAGTAGGTCGATGTATACAAAGACGAAGCTCCAAATGACTTACCGCGTGACACACACTGCCCATCTGGAAAGTCACGTTCACGGACTTTGCCTGGAGCATGCTTTTCCGGAGCCTACGTACAGAACCAAAGTCGTCACCACACAGTGTAGTTAGAACCCCTCAACATCTCTGACCACCATGGATTTGTTTCACATACTTTTGCATCCAGTTCTCGCGGTAGAGCTCCGAGGCGTCGCAGGACACGCCGCTCAGGTGCGCGTCGTACGTGGCCATGTGGTTCTGCCGCTTGCACGTCTCGCACTCGTATTCGGCGCTGCAGCGCGACGAGCGGAAGTACGACGCGTGCTTGAGCGCGTCCATCATCTCGTCGGGCCACACCACGTTCCCGCGCAAACTGTCGCGTCGCGAGCAGAGCTCTCGCTCAATCTACCAGCCAATCAACAACAGCAACACAGTTAGTACAACTACAACTCGAAGCACGCAAGCTCATCAAAAGAGCGCACAACTACGTACATGGTGGATCGCCTCTCGGTACTGTTGGTACTCGAGCTTGCTCTGCCGCCGCCGCATCTTGTTGTCCAGGTTGGCGTCGAGGATGCTCTCTTCGAGGTACTCCATGTAGATCGCGAACCACTCGTCGCGCTCGCGGGTCCGCTGCGCTGCTCGGTGCGCGGCGAGATCGTCGAGCTCGTTGAAATCGTTATCATCGCCGTCGTCTTCACTGCCGGACTCGACGCTGATGACACCGTTCTCGTCGTCGTCCATGTACTCGATCTCGTTGTCGTCCACGATGAACTCGTCCAGGTCGTCGTCACCATCCGCGTGGAGCACTTCGCGCTCCGTCTCTCGAGGCGCGCGACGCTGCGGTGGCTTGCGACGCCGCGAGTCCACAATGATCTGCTCTTCTTCTTCTTCAAAGTCATCATCGTCTTCGTCTTCTTCTTCTGCGCCGTTGGCGTCTTTCGTCCCAGTCTTTTGAATCGGATCCAAACAGTTGTCCAGCGACAAGAAACTGAGTCTCCGGGAGCTCGGCACCTCGCTCTCCTTCTCTTGACGCTTGCGCTCGATCCGAGAGCTACGGCGTGAAGAAGACGCGTTGCTGCCTGGCGTGACGCCAGTAGTGGGGGTGTGATCCGCGGTGCGTGGAGTGCCGTCAGCAGCGCCAACACTACTGCGGCGCCGGTTCGGTGTGTTTCGACTCAATGCCGTCGCAGCCGCGACAGCAGCAGCAAGCTCCTGCTCCTGCTCTTGCTCTTGCTCCTGTTCCTGCTCCTGCTCCTGCTTCTGCTCCTGGTCGTTCTCGTCGTCGGTGTCTTCGATCGTCAGTCGTCGGTTCTTCTTGCTCGCGCTGCCGTCCAGCGGCGTTGCAGCCGAGCCGATCTGAACAATCTCCACTTCGTCGTCGTCGTCTTCCTCCTCATCGTCATCAACGTTCTCTACATCGTCATCTTCAGCATTGCGAGCTCCAGTTGCGGAGGCGTTAGAAGACAAATTCGTAGCGGTTCTGCTGGCATCGCGCAAGTCGGGCGAGAGGAACATCCGTTTGTTTGCCACTGCGGTCGTTCTTGCACTGGTGGACGCACTCTCACGGTCGTCTTCTTTCGCGTCTTCTTCCTCTTCTTCATCGTCGTCGTCGTCTTCGTCCATGATGGCCGACGTGCGATTGCGCTTGCGCGACTGCGGCGTGATGACCATCACCTCGTCTTCGTCCGAGTCGGCCGCGGACGACTCGCCATCGATCACCACTTCGTTGCCGCTTGTGCCAGCAGATGCGGAGGCGAAGGCAGCGGATGAGCTGAAGTGCGGGCCATGCGTCACGATCGGTGGAGGCGCCATGCTGGTATTGTTGTTGGTTGTGGTGGCGTTGGTGTTGGGTGCTGGATCGGGTGACGTGGCGCGTTGGTGCACCGTCGCTGGAGCTGCTGATGGCCGTCGCCGCGTTCCCATTCGCGTCATTTTCTTTCAACGCGCCAAAACGTTAAAATATCGCCCCTAATGTAGGCGCTTTCCCCTATTTTGTTATTTTCGGGATAAAATGCAAAGTTCGGGATATGGTTTTGGCGCCAAAAAATGATGTTCGGGATGCACCCATTTCAGTGTTTGGCCGACTGAATAGGGGTGAACACTTGGTACACTGGAGTTGACATAGGCAGTCCAGAGATAAGACTCCTCACAGGATAAGATCGCGACGAGGACGAGCGGCCGTGACGTTTGTGAACATCGACGCTTTGATATGCCACAATGGCCATCGAGATCTTATTCTTCTCGTGTGCCTAGTGCTCTGGGCTGCACGCTCAACCTGCTTCTGTCTTCGCTCTTCGTCCTCGGGCCAAAAATACTTGTAGAGGTATAAAGCGTCTCTCTCCTTCGTCTTCCTCTGCTCATTTGAAAAGGAGCATCGGACACGAGAAGCCCAAGTTTTCAGAGCAAGTGCGCACTCTCGTATGAAGTGCGTCGGGTGTTGCACCCCATCGCCCTCAAGAAGAAGGAGAATGAAGATCCGCAGTGGCAACCTCCTCCTGGTGTCGGCCCTGGTCGCCGCTTACCAACTGCTGCCTGCGGTGAACGCAGCGACTGTCGTGAGCGCGAATGTCGACTGCGCAGTAAGCGCCTGGGGTCCGTACTCGGACTGCGACGAGGCAACAATGAAGCAAACGCGTACACGAACCGTGACCGTCGCTGCGAAGGGCAAAGGCAAGGCGTGCCCAGTCCTCAGCGAGTCGATCAAGTGCAAGCCGATCAGTTGTGTCGTGACCGCGTGGAGCGCGTACGGAGACTGCGACTCGAAAGGCTACAAGACGCGCACGCGCACAGTGACCACCGCCGCCAAGTACGGCGGTGCCGCGTGCTCAACGCTGTCCGAGTCCATCAAGTGCAAGCCCGTGAACTGCGTCGTGTCCAAGTGGACTCCATGGAGCGAATGCGCGAAGGCCAATGGTGAGAAGACCTCGACGCGAACGATCCTCGTCAAGCCTGTCGACGGCGGCACGGCGTGCCCAGCCCTCGATCAAGTCGACTACTGTGCAAAAGTGGACTGCAAGCTCAGCTCGTGGACCAACTGGACCGACTGCGACATTGACACTGGTCGCAAGACGCGCACACGCACTGCCACGACCGAACCAAAGTATGGCGGCAAAGCATGCGACCAACTTCAAGAGGAAGACTATTGCGCCAAGATCGACTGCATTGTGAGCGACTGGAGCGACTGGCAGCCGTGTAACGAGGCCACGGGCAACAAAACCCGCACACGAACGATCAAGCGGCCAAACAAGTACGCTGGCGAACCCTGTGGTGAGCTCATTGAGACCCCACAGTGCGATCCAGTGGAGTGCGTCGTGGGCAACTGGACGAACTGGACGACGTGCGACCTCGACGACGGGTCCATGCGCCGAACGCGCACCATCGACGTCGAACCAAAGTACGACACTCCCGAGTGTCCACCTCTGGAAGACGTCCGCTACTGCGCCAAGCAGGACTGCGAGGTCAACGCCTGGGGCAACTGGTCTGCCTGCGACCACTCCACTGGCAAAAAGACGCGCGGACGCACCGTCAAGGTCCACAACGTCTTTGGTGGTCAGGTGTGTCCGAGTTTGACCGAACAGGAAAGCTGTGATGCGATCGACTGCGAGCTGAGCGACTGGAGCGACTGGTCGGGCTGCAACCCTGCCAACTACACCAAGACGCGCACCAAGCGCGTGATCACGTACCCGATGTACAGCGGTGTAGCCTGCAGCACTCTGACCGAACAAGCGAGTTGTAAACTGAACTGCAAGCTCTCGGACTGGGACAACTGGACTGGCTGCAACTACGCGACGGGCAAGAAGACCCGCGCGCGTCACGTCCTGGTCTTCCCTGAGTCGGATGGTGCAGCCTGTGGAGCTCTCACGGAGGTTGAAGACTGCGACAAGGAGGACTGCGTCGTGGCCGAGTGGACCGACTGGTCTGGCTGCAGTGAGAAGACGAGCAAGCGCGATCGGTACCGCGAGATCACGCTCTACGGTGCGTACGGAGGCGAAACGTGTCCAAACAAGACCGAAGAGGAAGCCTGCGACCCGTTCGCGGACCCCGAAGTCGCAAATGCCACAGCTGCAGCGCTCCGATAGTCAGTCGCACTTGGGTCATCTCTGCATGAGATCCTCTCCATATAACAAGTAAGCGAAGCTCTATCAGGAAAACCAAGAGCTCAATTTAATTTTCTATAATATTCAAAGCATTAACATCACAACCAGGCATGCTCCCAACTCGAAACATTTGGTTGACTTACCATCAGGGGGGAGGATGGTCCATCAGACCAAGCCTAGAAGTCGACAAAACTGGTGTTGGTCGAGCTCCCCCACGAGAGCGGGTACCCTGCATCCTCCAGCCGCTTCTTGAGTTCGAGTCCGTGGTCGTACGACTGGGTCTCCACGACGCACTTGACCGCGACGTTCGAGACGCTCGCGTGCACCCACGCGCGCTCGTGGTAGATGTCCTTCACACTCACGCCACACTCCCAGAGTAGGTTGGCAAGCTGCGCGATGCCTCCGGGGCGATCACTCACAGTCGCGACGAAGCGCACGAGACGCCCGTCCGCGGCGAGACCGCGCTCGATGACGCGACCGAGCACGGGCACGTCAATGTTGCCGCCGCAGAGAGGCAGTACCACGCGCTTGCCCTTGAGCTCGGGCAGTTTGTCATCGATCAGCGCTGCGAGCGAGCATGCGCCGCCACCTTCGACCACCACTTTCTCCTGCTCCACGAGACGCAGCACACTCAGCGCGATCGCGCGCTCCGAGACCGTCACGATTTGGTCCACGCGGTGTCGCGCGATCTGGAATGCGTTCGAGCCGACGCATGGCACCGCGAGACCATCTGCGAGCGTTGGCGAGGTAGGCACGTTTACAGGGTGGCCTGCTTCTAGTGCACCCGTGAAACTCGCACAGAGCTCAGGCTCGACACCCTACATCGGTTGGTAGATCACGACGTAAAACTGAGGGTTAGGCAAAACTCCACCAGTTCAGACTCAACGCTGTGGCTACAGATAAAGCCTAAACACTTACAATCACTTGCACGTTCGGCGCCAGCGTTTTCACAGCGAGCGCGATACCGGCGATGAGACCACCGCCGCCCACTGGGACGACAATCGCATCGACGTTTGGGACCTATTGTACAAAATTGTCAAAGCGAGTCAGTTTGATATCGGAAGTACCTAAGAAACAATGGAACATGGTCCGCTTGCCTACCTGGTTGAGAATTTCAATACCCATCGTGCCGGCGCCAGCGATGATGTCCGGATGATCAAAGCCATTGATGTAGGCGAGGTTCTGAAGAAACAAAAGTATAACACAGGCGTAAATTCGAGGCGACGTTCGGGCATTTATAGAATGGCTTCAATGCATAAAAAAATACTTCATCGCGGGCATATTCGTCGGCCTTCTCGCGCGCTTCGAGGATGTGCGAGCCGTGCAGGATCACGCGCGCGCCGAGTTCTTGGCAGCTCGTGATCTTTGTCAGCGGCGCGATGTTGGGCATCACGCACGTCACAGGGATGCCCAGCAGCTTGCCGTGGTACGCGAGTGCGAGCGCGTGGTTGCCTAAATAACAGTATGGATTGTTGGTTAGTAGATGACAATCATGGTCTGTAGCTAGTCACTGAGACGCATACCTGCAGATGCAGCGACGACGCCGACGCGCTTCTGCTCTTGGGTCAGCTGGAGCAGCGCATTGCGCGCGCCGCGCTCTTTGAAGCTGCCGGTCATCTGGCGGTAGTCCTTCTTGAGGAAGATCTCATAGCCCATGCGCTTCGAAAGCATCGGCGAGTACTTGCACGACGTCTGCTGGATGCCGTCGCGGATGCGGTACGTCGCGGTGCTCACGTCTTCAAACGACACGGGCGAATCTGCATTCCCAAACACCATCACCATCAACACCAACATCCCACAGTCATCAGCCCCAGCTCACGCACAATACAGGCAGACAGCAGCTAGCACATGCGGGCCATTTGGCTGCAACTCACCTTCATACTCAGTCGGTGGCGGTGGCGTCGTCGTCGAGGAAGACATCATGCGCAGTCCTCGGTGGTCGTAGCTCTTGCGCGCCATGGCGACGCCTCTCACGCTTCGCACACGGGGCAACAGCGACAGCATCTTTCAACTGTGTGGACGTGTCTGTCTCTTGTGTGTGTCTGCGGACGAGCGAATCTGCGAATGGAGGAGCGTCGGCTTTGACGAACGAAGCCTTCTCTTCTCTTCTTTCCTTGCCTGCCTGCCTGCTTTTGGCTTGTGTGGCGTTTGGCGTTTGGAGCTTTTCAGGATTGGATGAATGCGATGATTTGACGAATTGAATGAGAGAAGGCAAGTTGCAGTTGAGCTGATGCCCACTCCCTAATTCGGCAACCACATGGAACTGCTCGTTTTTTTCCTGCCCTCATTCAGCAACAACTCTACCAATCGGAAATGAATCCATGCGCGTCATCGATCGCTCAGCACATTGGCGACGGATTTGAAAGTCGTTGTCCTGATCAGCTATCGCTGCCAACCAACAGCATACATGAAGAAGATCAACGTGGAGGCGCGTGCTGCGCTCTCCCATCTTCTCTCGCATCAAAGCGTCCATGAACGAGATTTCGCTGGTGCGCGCGAGGGAGCCTGCCACCCTGTGATGAATGATGCTGCTAAATATTCTTAGCGTCTTCCATCTCGATGGTGGGTGCTCGCTCTTGAAGACCTTGCGCGCGACTGACTGCATGATTTGCCTAAAACAGCAGGGGGGGATGAAGAGTGGAGGTTGCAAGTGAAGATGTGTCGTTCATGCCGCTAGCATTATGACTGTAGGCTTGGGTTCACTCTGTGCTTGCTTTGCGATGAGCTCCTTCTGCTAAGATGTTCGCTCTTTTCTCATCGTCGTTGTTTTACGGCGCCATCACGAATCGTTTGAATCGAATGGCTTCATTTTGGTCCACATTCGGAAACTCAATGGATTTGACCTCTCGTGGTTGTTGGTTGAGGATTTGATATGGGTCTGTCGCAGATCCTGGACGAGCGTACAGTGACGTACGTCTCTCAAATATAATTTGGCTACATGCTTATCAAAAAAGATACTTTTTTCTGTTGTGCGAAAGTGGTTCGAGCAGTTCACACTTGAAGGCTCTTACGTTACTCGCGCGCGCTTTGCCGCGTTGTATGGATGCGTTGATGCGTGTGGATGCATCGAGGCGTAAACTACCCACCTGTCAAATACGACAGTATTGAGCTCGCTCGCTTTGTGCAGGCTTTTGATCAGGAGCCCCGGGGTTCTTTTCCATACACCTCTCCATTCCACAAGTTACACCATTCTCCAGCAGCAAGTAGCGTCACCCTCACACCAGCTGCATACCACTATACGGAGCGCTATTCTCTTTTTCGCCCTGCGCGAACTCGTTCAGTTTGTCCAGCACGAACGCGATCCTCACGCGCGCACTCGGGTCGCGTTTCGTCATGAGCTGAATGAGGTTCCGCTGCTTCTCGTTCATCGCGTCCGGCAGGTTTGGGATCCTCTCCTTTTTCACCTGGAAGCGAACAGCTGCGGGGAGCATCTTGCCCCACGGCGTGTCGCCACTCACAGCCTCAATAATGCACATCGCGAACGAGTACACATCCGAGGCGAGAGACGGACGGCTGCCAGTCAAGTACTCGGGGGACTTCCAGTGTACAGCGCCCATCTTCTTCACGCCGATTTGGATCTCCGCCTCGTTCACGAGGCCACTCAGGCCAAAGTCGATCAGCTTCGCCTTGCCATCCATGCTGGTCAGGATGTTGTCGCACTTCAAGTCGTTGTGGACAACGTTGTTGCTGTGCAAGTACTGAAGTCCGAGGGCCGCTTCGTACACCTTCTGCCACGTCAAGCGCACGTTCTCTGGCTTCTTCAAGAACGCACTCAGCTCCCCGTTTGGTGCGTACTCGCACACAAAGTAGCGCTTGTCGACATGGCATGCGCCGTACATCGTCAAGACGTGCGGATGGTTCAAGTGGTGCCACACGCGCACTTCATGCAGCAGCAGGTCGGTCGAAATCGTGCCGACGTCGCCCTCGTACCCCAGGAACTTGATCACGACGGGCGTGTCCAGCCACGATCCTTTGTAGATAGCTCCGAACGCGCCTTCGCCGATCTGGTTCGACTCGCTGAACACGAGCTTTGCTAGCGACAAGTACCACGATGGGAGTGTCTCCACTGTTGAGAGGCCGGATTTTGTCCACAGAGCATGGCTCGACGAGAGTGGCTCCAAATGGTTCAGCGTGAGTGCGCTACTTGGTGGCACATCACTCATCGCGGGGAGTGGAGGTGAGGTCGAATCAGCGGCATTCACCTCGCGTAGCTCTTGGCAGTCGTCGACCGGTACATCATCTGATTCTGCACCGGCAGCCCACGCGCGAATCGGATCTGCCTCGGGAACATCCAGCATCGTAAGCAAGCGATCCAATTCGGAGTAGATCACGCGATGGGTCTTGGCCACTTTGCGGCTTCGCGCAAACAGGAACACGGATGTATCGGATACTGCGGTGCGCAAATGGTGCTGGAATCGCGCCAGCGCTGCGCAGAAGCTGGCCACTGCGAGGTCTGTGGGGGATTTGCGGCGTTCCTGTAGAAGCTCGAAGATGAACGCGAGCGCCGGAAACACCTTGCTCACCATCCACTGGTCGCCAGGGAGCTGCTCGCACCTCGTCTTGACATTGCTGAGCGTGTTTGGGATCGTACCATCAAGCTCTGCAAATTTGCACCCAGCCAAACTCTGGAATGAACAATCGGATCATGTACACCACATACCATCAGAATCAAATCAAACACATTAGGAAAGTCTCACAGGCTTCCATGTACCCAGGCGCTCACTCACCTCGATATCACTGCTCGGAGTCGGTTGCTCTTGTACTACCAACGTGCCAGCAGCGCCGTCTTGTTTGCTGTCGAGTACAAACTGCTTGAGCCGGTTCACCACGTACGCGATCTTCACGCGCTCGCCTGGGTCACCCGGACACATCTTCGTGATCAACTCCCAGTACGCATCGCTCATATTCGCAGGTCGCGTTGGCAGGTGTCTACCATGGTCTTCCGTGTGAACCATCCACGAAAATTGCGCTTCGGTGGGGACAGCTTTCCAGATGCACATTGCGAACGAAAAAATGTTGGACGCGGCAGTCGTCTCGGCCTTATATCTGCATAGCTCTGGTACATTCCAGACACGGCCGCTGAGTGCACTGATCATGCTACCATCGGGCTGAGCCGTTGGTTCTCGTAGTCCACACAGCTTCGCGACCGAGTCCGAGCCGACGATGGTGTTCTCCCATTGGAGGTCCGTGTGGGCAACGTTGTGTTTGTGCAGGTGTTGAAGCCCGAGCGCTGCCTCGTACAGACACATCCACCGCGTCAACGGACTCGACTCGTAGCCGAGATAGTCTTGTAGTATTTTTCCTTCTGGGACCAATTCGTAGACGAAGAAAATGGGTGTTCCAATGTGGCAGGCTCCAAATAACTTGACAACGCTCGGGTGGTTCAGTCCGTGCCACTACGATGCAGCCTTGATGAATGCGTCGCGATCCACGTAGCAGTTTACTTCGATCATCACCTTGGTGTTCCGCCACGAGCCCTCATAAAATTCGGTCCTGACGCTGTCCGACTTCACCGCGTTCCAGCCGTGAAACTCGACGTCGTCGCGCGAGATAAACCACTCTGGGGCTACTGGCGCTTCGATTCCGCTGAGAAGGCGCTCCAGGACTTTCTTGATGATCACGTGTGTCTTTGACGGCTGTTCTCCACCGCGAGTCTTGAGCTCATACTGAAGAAGAAGCGCTGCCTCAGCCTGTTGCTCTTCAGTGGCGTACCCAGCCATCGGAGTATTGTCATCACAGCTCAGTAGTGTTTCGAAACGCGTCTGAAGTTGAGCTTGCTCGTCGTCCTAGCTATCCTTCCAGCTCTCGCCGTGCCTAATCGTGATCCCAAGATTGAACATTTCGGCAAAGTGATCCAGCTCTTCGTGGAAATCTCGGACTCTGCCTGTGATCGCACGGCTGTCAATGATTCGGGAGATCGGATCTCTTCGTTTCTCGACGTGGAACAAAAGGCGGCAATAACGGAACACGATGCTGGCGAATGATACTAACGTAGACCTTTGGACCTCCTGACTTTGCTCCGGTGCCTCTTGTTGCTCAAGCTTAGCGCAATGCCTTTCATTCGCTGTAAGACGCGAGTGCAAATTGGCTCAAATTCGAACGTGGCGTAGCAGAGCGCAGACATTGACTCGTGTTCCGGGAAGAAGTGGGCACTCCTCCTTTGAGACATCCTTTGCGCGAAGACAGCCTCCATGGGCGATGAGAGACTGCACTCCAGTGAAATAGTCCCACCGCGCTGCAGAGATCAACGGCGTTTCTCCGTCGCCACTCCGGATATTGACTGGCGCTTCGGCATCAATGAGTGCTTGGAGAATCTTCATGTGGCCACCACGACCCGCAAGAATAAGCGGCGTTTCGTCATTTCGATCTGGATGACTTGAGCGCGACCTCACAGCAGCTCCATTATCCATAAGAACCTGTACGAGCTCAGTACGTCCCCATTCTGCCGCGTAAAAGATTGGTGTGCGCCCATCATTAGTCGCTTCGTTGATAGACACGCCCTTCTTGATCAGCGTATTCAGCGTGTAGCGGTCATCCAATGTAGCAGCTACAAAGAGATCCACTTTCTCTTTGATATAGCTGCTCGGATCAAAGGCGCCACGCTGAAGCAATACGTGCACCACTTTTGAATGGTGTCCTTGAGCTCCAAATGAGAAAGCTGTTCTTCTAATGTTGTCCTTGGCGTCAATGACGGCTCCGTTATCCAACAGCTTGCCGACAACGTCGGCCTTGCCACATTCCGCAGCATACGACAAGGGAGTTCTTCCATCGTTATATGTGGTATGCTGGTCGGCTCCAGCTTCGATCAATGCATGAACCTTATCATGACCCCCTCGACTCGTTGCTGCATACGATAGCGCTGTTCTCCCCTTGATATCGCTCGCTTCCAAAGCAGCTCCGTGGGTGATCAGTTCGCGAGCAGCTTCAAATGTACCCCAATCTGCTGCATACGCCAACGGGGTTCTTCCATCGGAATTCGCGATATTCAAGTTTGCACCATGCTTGAGCAGCACCTTGATGGTCTCGATATTGCCTCGCTCTGCTGCAAACGACAGCGCGGTTCTTCCATATCTGTTCTTGAAATCGACGACAGCTCCGTTTTCGATCAGCATTTCCACCACCCTACCGTTGCTGGACCAAGCTGCATACAGCAGAGAGGTTTCACCAAACTGATCAGCCCCGACCGAACTGCTGTGCTGGAGCAAAAACTTGGCATCGTCCACATTTCCAGAGCTCAACGCCGCGTGGAATTCGGAATCCGGGATCGGTGCAGCCGCTTTCAGCCTTTCGTACCGCTCGAGATCCTCTGCCGAGTTGGGTTGAGGAACCACCTCGCTTGCAGTGGCGCCATCATGTTTTTCATTTCCTTCTAGCATTTGTCTTGCTCTTGCTCTTCTCGCGACGCCACGCTGGAGACTGGGGACGTACAGCAGCAGCAGCGGAGGCTCTCAAAGCACGAACGGATCGAGGCAAAAATCGACGCATGGAGTTCCTCCAGTCGGTGAGGCGACGGCGAAGACACAGCGACAGCACGCGGGTCTCTCTCTCTCTTGGATCTCAAAATCCGAAATGATGTGGGAGTGAAGTGGGGATTTTACTTTTGCTTGGCGTACTTGCACAGCCAGGATTCATCATTGACGCACTGGACTGTATATGCAAGTAGATTATCACGTGGAGAGAGAAGCAACTTCCATACATTTTCAGCTCAAAGGCAGACAAGTTCTCACATGCTCACCCGTTGCTGCACTCACACACACAATCTGGACTTGCGTTCAGCAGGAGCAGACAAGCGGGTGCTGGTGACATTTTCCGTCCACAGTCACCAATTTTGATCGATGCTTTTCCTTCTGAACCCATACAGATTTGAGACCCACCGATAGTATTGTGTGGTGTTTTGGGCGATGATTGCTGCTGCAGTATTAAGACTTGGGTTGAGTATGTGAGCAACAAAAGAAACAACCAAAAGCACGCACATGTATGTTTTGCTTACTGTCTGTATAAAGTAATGCTGGAGTTCACCCACTTCACTTCTGCAAGTACTTGTTCACGTGCGCGAGCAGCTCTATTTCTTCCTGGGACTCGCCGAGCGCCGGACCTTTGCCGCCGAGGTCGCGCGGGATGTTCTCAATGTCGATCAGCGTCTCGAGCTCCCGCAGGATCGCGCTGCCCTTCAGCATGTGCACCTAATACACACATAGCAATACAAAGTACAATCAGCTCTTTGATAGAGTTGCAAACAATCATTCAGCCCACATACTTGCGTACCTTTTCTCGCGTCACGGGGTCGATCATGGGCTTCACCATTCGCCAAATCATGTTGAACCAGCCGGGGATGTTGATGATAAAGATGTGCGCGCTTCGCTCCGGGTAGTGCGCGCCAGTGAACGCCGACGCGCGCTTGATGAAGTCCAGCACTTCGCCACCGAGGTCGTACATGCCAATGCCTGTCACGTCGAGCACGGTGAGCGACCTTCCGGTGTCGCTCGGCTCAATCACGCGCCACAAATACTCGGTAATGTACATGTAATGCCGCAGCAAGTCTTCGATCGACAAGCCCTCGCGCTTGAGTGCCGCGAGGTCGATTTTCCCCGGACGCTCATAGTACACTGGCTGCCCTGCGCGCGAGCGGCCGTGGAAGTACTGCGGGTAGTACTTCTTGATCGTCTCAAAAGTCGGATGCGGCGTGACGAGAATGTTGTCAATCTCGTTCTCCCTGCGCCACTGCAGAGTGTTCTGGTACCGCTGTCGTCCTTTCTCTTCATCACCTTTCTCAGCGGCGATGAAGCGCGCAGAGAATGGCAACGGACCGCCCGAGATGCTCGCTGCAGAGGAGGCATCCGCATCAGCACCATCGCCAGTGCCATCTTCCGCAGACTCGACGCCACTGGTAGTAGACAATGGCGAGAAGCCATTTGACTCCAGGTCTTGATCCGACTCGATCACCTCAATCTTGTCGACTCGCAAGAAGAAGATGAGGTCGTTGTCTCTTAATGATGACGCACTGCTACTGGTACTGCTTTTCGTAGCTGCTGGCATCGTTCCGCTTTTCAACAACAGCAAATTGTCGCTCTGCGGCGCGTACGCAATCACAAACTGTGCGATCTGCGAGATCGAGAGCAAGATCCCGAGCACGATCGTGATCTTCATCAGTCCCTCAAACGGCGACGCCCAGTAGAACGAGATCATCGAGCTCAGCAGGAAGAGTCCGCCAAGAGCTCCCGGAAAGACGATGGAGAACGCAGACGGCTGGTTCACGATGAGTGGCTGCACGCCCGAGGGCTGAGGCGAAACTGGGGCTGGTGGCAGGCGAGTGCAGCGGAATCGGACTGCATAGAGTACAAACGAGAGCCAATATAAAGTTAGATAACCATCCACTCCAATCACATAAAACGAATTGTATTTGTACCGTAGACTTTGGAGACCGAGACAATGTTGGGTCGCGCGTCCTGGCTCCGTGGCGGCGTCGAGAGCACAATCTCCTTCTCGGCTGTCAGCAGACTCGCCGGGTTGGTCCCGAGCATGTGGTGCGGAATGTGGAGCTCTTCGCCGTCGCTCAGCACCAGAATGCAGAAATCTTTCTTGCGGAACGCGCCGAGCTTGATCTCGCTCGAGAGCTCCACCTGGCGCTTCACGACCCGTTCGGTTGTTGTCTGCGGCGAGAAATCGGTGGTAGACGCGACGCTGATGACCAGCACTTTCGGCGCTTGCTGTAATGCGAACAGAGCAAAGCCAGCATCATCACCATAAGGAGATTAGATTAGCTCAGAGCGGTATCGCCAAATGAAAGACCCATAGTATTATACTATTCGTACCGTGCTGGTGCTGGTAACTTCCTCGCTCTTTTCTTCTTCGGGCTTCAAATCCTGGAAATTGCTAGTACGACGGTCCACACAATAAAGCGTCAGATAATGATGACAAGCGCTGCCCAGTCTTACCACAACCAGCTTTATGGCTTACCCAGACGCAGCAGCGATGAACGTTTGCATGGTCTCAATCGACCATTTCGGCGAAAAATCGACGCTTTTCGCGGTCTGTAGCGCGTAGTTGATGATGTTCACCCAGCATTGCGCGTACTCGAGCGAGTCTGCGCGCAGGAACATGAGCAGCGACTTGCGTTTCTGTGGCAATTGCAGTTGATATCAATACAAACACATGTAAGCGATTGTGACGAGGCTGCTCAGATGTGCAGCACAATACTGCAACAAGCAAACGAGCGTGTGATGACATACCGATAGCACTGCGCAGAAATACGAGGGTGTGTTGGGCTCCACTGCTCCATATGGCGCATCTTCCGGCGCGACAAGCTTCGCGTAGCCCATATCTGATAACAGCACCTGGTACATTCATCGACAGTAACAAAGTACAACGTACACGTTAGGCTCCCCATACAATCGCGCATCTTGATCACAAGACGATTCATTTACCTGTCCTCTCTCCTTGCCGAAGAGCTCAAAGTCTTCTGCCTTGCGGTAGTAGTGCAGGCTCTTGGTCGACAGGATGAAGAGGCGCTTCGCCCAGCCACCTCGCACTGCGCCATCGCGGCGCTTGTCCAACAGCCCCGATGCGAGAATGCCGAGGTGCGTGCCTGGGAACAGACCAGGAAGCGACACGGTGCGGAAGCTCTGCAGCGACTTCTGCGAGAGCGAGCCCGAGTTGGAGCTGAGACGGCTCAGGCGCGGCGGATTCATGCTGCTGCTCGTGGAACTGCGCGTGCTGGACGAGAGCTCGTCGGTCGTGGCATTGTGCGGCGGGGAGAGTCCCGCGGATGCTGGCAGCGACGACGACGACGACGTCGAGGACAGCGGCGGCACGAACGCGCTCATGGCTGCGAGTGGGGGCTGATGTGGGGCTGTGTATGAGCTGAGAAAGCAGAGAGCCAATGTGGTGTCACGCAATAGGGGGCGTCGCACTGGAATAGAGAGACGAGGAGGAGCACGCGCGACGTAATGGGATACGTAATGGATCGGGTCTGTGCGAATTGTAGCTGCTGCTGCTCATTCATGACCGCGCGGCAGCAGCAGACAGGGAACAACCGCACAACAACACGCTACACCTTGAATAATCGCATTTGAAGATAAATAGGTAATGCCACTGTCAAATGAAACAACAAAAGAGGTGATATTTAACAAGAAGGCATAAAAAGAGAAGATCACTGTGTCACGTCCCACACGCACCTCCGATTGGTGTAAATTTTCTTCAATTTATCTTTCGATTGGATAAAAATATTTTGAATTTTAGTGTGGGTTACCTAACACAGCTTGGTTGAAGTGGTTAAAGGGGTCCATCAAAAACTGTACCCATTTCACCCAAAGACTGAAAAAAATGCTGGCTGGGACACCAAGAAGATCCAAGACGCAATGAGGGGGAGCTCTTTGCTGCGCAGCGCCTGCTCGCTTGCTATCTCTGTCTATCGCCAGCCACTCTGCAATTTCGCTTCTCACACAAGCTCAGCTCAAGGCTCACTCAAGAACGCTATTTCACCCAAAGTGACGAAGTTCCATGTCGACTGCCCTTACAGTGCCGACCCCAAAAACCGACGACTCGATACTGAAAGTCGTCGCTAGACTTCCTGCGTCGCTCGTGATTGAGGACGAGAGTACCGCCCCAGCAGCGACACTAGGTAGCGCCGGCGCCTCGGGGTATCTTCGAAAGCAAGACGATGAAGCGAACGGGTCTTTCCAGCCCGTGCTCTGTGAGCTCAATGGAACGAGACTGTCATTTCACAAGAATCGCCAGCATGAACAGCGAGTCAAAGCGCACCGCCTGAGTACAGACCATAGCTATTACGAAGCACCCGCCAGTAGCGGACACCTGGACTTGCGAAGCGTGAGCTTGCTGCACCCGTTGAAGTTGAGAACCGAGCGGTTCGGGTTCTGCTTGACCACCTCTGAGTGCACCTGGATGCTCGCAGCAGACTCGGAAGAAGACTATCTGCGATGGCTCCGGGCTTTGTGCAATTCCACAGCCACTGGCATGCTGTACAACGCTGTGCACGTGAAATACAAGCGCATGCTCCAGCTGCAAGAAGTGCCAGCAGACGCCATCACTGACGTCCGTATGCTCGTCGACATTAGCGATACTGTGGGCGTCGCTGTCGAGTGGATCTTCAGCTGCTACACTCGCGCGCTTGACGCTGCGCCACTGCGCGCCTATGACCCTGCAGATTTCGTGCTGCGAGTCCAGGATGCTGCTGATGAATGGAGTGTTGATCTGCTCGACCGCAGCCAAGTACTGAGATCTTCGCAGCGCATGCGCGAGTGCGCTGCAGCCAACAGGGCGCTGCTCGTGGAGATAGTGCGTGCAGCGCCGGAGATCTCCACGTCGACAGAGTAACTTGGTACAAATCCGATGGGGCGGCGCATGTTGCAGCGTGACACATTTGGCATGCGCAGCAGCAAATTGATGCATGTTGAGAGACCATCACAATCAATTTGCTCACATTCACTCCTTTCAGGTCAAAATAAACGCGGTGTTGACTTCTGTGCTGCACTGTGCTTGGAAGGATCTCGAATAAAAGCATTGCTTTTTAAGAGATACAGTTGGTTTGTCGTAGCCCTCTTTTGCAAGTTTGACCACTCTGTTTACCAGACTCGCACCTGACATCAATGCGCTTTTGTCGAGCGATACAGTAAAATACCGTAGATGTGCCACTCAGTGAGAAAAACCAATGCCAAGCATACAAACCTGCAGACAAAGCCAAAAGTGCCTTGTCGCTCCCAAAATTATATCGGCACAAAACGCACCCAGAACCACCTGTTTCTTGTCAATTTTTCAGCTCATTGTTCACCTTCCACTTGGATTTACATGGAGTCCAACCCCTTATTAGGGATTGAAGCGACTGCAGCCTGTTTTTGCTCCGAGCTTTCTTTTCTTCCACCCCCCCTTTCCCTTTCCCCAACGAAGAAAAAGGAGAAGACGCGTGCGTTTTGATTTTGACTGTGAGTCTCTCTCATTGTTCGTTCTTGTCAGAAGACCGCACAAGAAGACCCCCAACAAGCTACAAGCAAGCAAGCAACCAGCAAGAATGGCCAGCGTCGCGCCGCTCAAGATCTGCCACAAGGGCGAGATCCACCGCTTCTACATGGACATGGACGCGAACAGCTTCGACCTCCTCATGGAGCTCTTCCGCTCGACCTTCAACCTGCGCGAAGGCTCGTTCGTTGTGCAGTACACGGACGCCGAGGGCGACGTGATCACCATGACCAACGAGGTCGAGTACCGCACTGCGCTCGAGGCGTTCAAGCTCGAGGACGGCAAGTTCAAGACCGTGCGCTTCAGCGCGGTCTCGCGCAACCAGGTCGTGTTCCAGGAGAATGTCGCGGACCCGATCTTGAAGGCGATCGAGAAGCTCGTTGAGACGCTCAACGCCGCGATGGAGAAGGTCAAGCACGAGGACTGGAAGCTTCGCGCGCAGACCGGTGTCGACTACACGAATGAAGCGCTCAAGAACGCGGCCAAGGACGCGCGCGAGTCGCTCCACTCGGCGCGCCAGTCGATTCAGGAGATCCCGTTTGACCAGATGCTGAAGGAGACCACGGAGGGCATCAAGGCGGCGGCGGAAGGCATCAGCGTGTTTGCGAAGGAAGTGGCCGAAGAGATGAAGAAGGAGAAGATCGTCCAGGACGCCACCCAGGGCATCAAGACGGCTGCGGAACGCGTCAGCGTGTTTGCCATGGACGCCGTCGAGGAGCTGAAAAACCTGCAGATCCCACAGGGAATGCCAATGGGGTACACGCCAATCTTTGTGTACACAGATGCCGCCGTGAACACCACCGAGCCAGCTCCAGCCCAGGGCGAAGAAGTGGTTGCCGCTGAAGTGGTGGAGGTCGCGCAGTCGGCGCCAGTGAGCGCGGACAGCGACTGGGAGCAGGTCGCGGAGCAGACTACCCCTGCGGTCGAGGAAGAGATCGTCGAAGTCGTGGTCTCGGAGGAGGAGAAGAAGTGGGCGGACCAGCTCTCGACCATTCGCGACATCTTCCCGAACGTGGACACGACCCGCACAATCGAGCGCCTTGAGGAAGCCAAGGGCAACGTCGAGATCGTGTTGAACGCGCTGATGGAGGAGATGTAAATCGCGTCGTCTTGGCACGAGTGAGTCTGTGAGAATGAGCACGCCACGCGGCTCACTTATCGACTCATATCTCTCATCTATTTTTTTTCATTCGCTACCGGCCGACCAATGAAGCGTGCGACGAAGAAGCAGAATCGAACTGAAGATGACTTTCTTTTCAATACATGATTTTTTTATTTTGAAATGGCTTGTTGGATTTGGTTTTCGTGGTGTTTGAATTGCAGGGGGACTCTCTCTGTCGCTAGTGCCACTTGATGCCGCTCCTCGCCTCGTCAAGCTGCGAAACCCTGCAACGCGGGAAAGGTGTCCCATTCTTCCTCGACCGCTCTCGCGAGCAGATCTGGTCGTCCGATGCGCAGCAGCGCGTGCTCCCAAGATGCGCGTCGCCTCAGCTTGCCTGCCGTCCACGTGGTGGTGGCCAGCTGCTGCTTCATGTCCACCGCCATGGAAGACTTTTGGTGGTTTCCTGCCACAGGAGGTGAAGCGCGCGATGAGCGCTGGCGGACCTGGAATCGCCATGCCGTACTCTTCGCGGGCCTCGTACACGAGAGCACGATGAACTGGTAGTAGCCCGCGTTGATACAAACGCCGCCAACGAACCCCGCGGCGACCACGAAGAGCGCGGATGCAAGCGGGAACACGGCTGGAATCCAGACGAACCAGCCGAGTGTGCCGATGAGCACGCCAAAGTAGAAGCAGAGCGCCAGGAGCGTGAACCAGAGTCCCAATTTGCGTAGCAGGATGGCAGAGCGCGCGCACCAGTTGCAGCAACGACTTCGGCGGCGGGTGGATCGGCGACAGAGTCGTGGACGGCGGCGGCGCTGGCGTCATCCTTGCTGGCGTTGCTGCTGCTGGAAGCTTGCCGATAAGCTCCGAAGTTTGAGAGATCAGTTTGACGTCCAAGACAAAGAGAGTGGGGCGGCGGCTGCAGGCGAGCCCATAGGCAATTAATTGCAGCGATGCGATGTTTAGCGTCTGCTGGTGATCCGAGGGCGAGTGAGGAGAAGGAACATGGCGATGGCCCAGGCATTATTGTGTCAAAGAACAACCGCTGCAGCGGTTTCCACCTGCTGTCGTCGTGACCGAAGTCGAATTTCGGCGCAGGAACGAGCTTGCTTGAGCGCAGAAGAGCTCTGGCTCATCGAGGGGCTCCAAGACACGCTGCTGATCGACCTTATTGTTATCATTCGAGCAGAAAAAAAGAGCTGCGCGCGCCAAGTGCGCCTTCCAAAACGCTTTTGGCCGTTTTCTGATGAGCTCGATTCTGATAATCTCGGCGGAAAAAATTGTAGCGCTGAATGAGTGCCAAGGCTCGCATGCTCCTCATAATAATATCAATTCCTTTTCAGCTGTGTATTCATTCACAGACGGACCGAATGTCAAAGCCGACCGAGAAGTCCGCGTCCGCAGCGAGCGTGTGGCTGTTGAAGCGCGGCGTGGACGGCTGCGGCAGATTCGGGCAGTAGTTGGACCTCGCGGACGTGGTCGCCACGCCCTCGCGGTGGATCTGCTCGGCCACGCGCTGCTTCTTCTTGGTCTCCACGAGCTTCTTGATCGTCGCGTCTCGGTGCCACGAGTCCGTGAGCGTCTTGCGGAGCTCTTCGCGGTCGTGGAACTGCTTCTGCTCCATGGTATCCATCTCACTGCGCAGCCTGCGCAGAAACACCTGGTCGTCCTGTAGACTCCGCTGGCGGTCGCTCATGCGCTCCTGCTCCTTCGTGCTGATCTGGCCCAGCAGCTGCTGCTTCAGGTCCTGCTTATTCTTTCGGAGGTACTCCTTGTCTTCATATCCGAGACGCGTTTGCTCGCTGTCGCAGTAGAACGAGCTCGCAGACGGGTCAATGCATTTCCGCTCGTGCTTCTCGTTGTTGCGCGCGCTGTGCTGGTGGTCTATCTGCACGCGCAAGTGGCACTGCATGTCCTCTGCGCACATGCGTCGTATCTTGGCCTCGAGCGCCATGGCCTCCACGTCGCGCTTCTGCTGGAGCTGCAGGTCGAAGGCGTATTTCGCTTCGAGGTCGACCTCTTCCGCGAGGTTCGACACGTGCCTCTTGAAAGCCGACTCCATCACCAGTTGCTCCTTCTGCTGCTTACTGTTGAGAGGTGATGATTGCAGCAATAGATCGTGTCTCTGTAGCTCGTCTTCGAGACTCGCGGTAGCGTCGCGCGACGAGAGAGGGATCGCGTTCTCCGGGTTGCTGCGACTCGTCGGCAGCGCTTCGAGGAACTCGCTGTTGAACGTGAGCGTGTCGACCTGCGCGCGCTCCTTGTCGCTTCTCCGGTGGTCCTCAGAGTTGGAATTCGCAAAGTCCACCACATCTTCTTGCGGGATTTCGAAATCCGCCAGGTTGCCCAGCATCGACCGTGTGATCTCGTCCTCCAGCGCGCGCGGGAACTTCATCGGGTCAAAGACCATCGACACGCAGCGGTTTTTCGCGATGAGGCGGCCAAAGTTGAACGTGATCGAGAGTTGTGAGCCGCTCCCAGCCATCTCGCCGATCCGCTGCAGCAGATCGCGCACGCCGCTGAACACGAGGTCCTTGGTGAGGTTTCTCGAGTACTTGATCGCGATTTTCGTGAAGTTGATCTCTTCGAGCGACGCGACAACGGGCGGCGTCAGCGCTTTATGCTGCTGCAGCCCATAGGTTTTCACAAAAGTGTCCGAGAGGATGAACACGGGCCGGAGCTTCACCTGGTTGCGCGAGTTCGTACACGTTTCCCAGCTGATGGACGCGAACGTCGCGATGTGCACGCCCTGTTGAATAGCAATTGCCAGTCAGATAACACAGGCGTGGTGAGGCTTCTTCCACATTGCTGCCATACAGGCCAAGTGGTGAGCCATCACCATCATCCTACCTTGCCAATGTCGAAGTGCGAGGAGATCCAGTCGTTGAACGCGCGCCAAATGTCTTCAAGCGTCTCGCGCTTCTTGTCGGCGGCGCATTTCGTGCGCGACATGCGCGTGCTGCAGTCGTTCAGGAGCTGCTTGAGCGTGTACAGCGACATCTCGTCTTCCTCTCAACGGTGCTGCTTTGACTGGGCAGCTGACTGGCTGGTACGCTCTCCTTTTGCAGTAGGTGCACGCGAGAGGCTGCTTCTGGCGCTTCCTCTTTCCTTGCTGCTCTCACTCAAACGCAGCAGCACTCCGATTTCTGCATTTGCTCCGGCATACCTCACGCTAAATTGGAGCCGCTCAGACTGCAGCGCATGCCTATAATTAGCTTCGCTCGTGCTATTCTTAGCGCACGCTCTGGGGGTCTCGTCACGCGACTCTTTCTCACCAGGATCTTGGCATCTTGGCTAAAAAAACTGTTGGAATGAATGATCGATCGATGAACACGAGCTGGCGTTAAATTCCACGCATACAGAAAGCGATGACAGGCACATGCAGGCACAGAAGGACGAGATGAGATCTCATGGGATATTGATACAGCCACAGAGGAGGGGGGAAAAAGTCGAAATGGAGAATGGAATACATCACTTGGTTGGTCATATCGTACACTCTTTTTTGCCTGCGTCTTCGTCTTCGCTGATTTCCGCATGACGCGACAGTAGCATCAGTAGAGAAGAGATGGTGATGGCACTGGGAGGGAACAGCTTGGAGGGCTATCTTGTCATCATGTCGTGTCGATGCGGCAGCGAGAGATCGTTCTTCATTGGCTTGGAATACGCGTGTGTCGTCGTACACGCATGGTGTTAAATAGATTGTGTGCTCTGGGGTCGATTCTATCCACGGTCGCTACGCAGAGACGCGATTGCCGCGATCGACACACAGACTGAGCCTCCTGGACATCGCGATCTCGGAGCTCTCCATCATCATGCGGTAGATCTTCTTCTCGCTGCAGCCGGCCTTTGTGAGCATCGTCACGCGCTCGAGGGGCTTGAGCCAGCGCACTTTGCGGCGGCGCGGCAGGCGCTGTGGCTTGCGCTGCGCGGCGTCGCGCGACTTCAGGATCTTGTCGGTGTCGTCGCATTCGCCTGCGTTGTCCTCATCAGCATCCGCTTCGTCGTCCGTGGCTGCGCACATGTCGTCCAGCGAGGAGCTCCAAATGTGCTTGGGCTTGCGCGCCAAGCCGATCGACGGCCCGCCGCGCTTGGGGATCGCACTGCCGCCGATGCCCACGCCGAACTCGTACACCGTGACCGTCGACCATCGCACGCACTTCTTGACCGTCATCTTGACTATGGGGCGTGTGGCTGTGAGTGTGTTGTAGAAGAAGAGTAAGTCGCCCAAGGTGCTTGTGCTTGTTTGCGTTTGCGCTTGGAGGCGAGTGGCGGTCTGTCGCTCGCTAGTTCGCTCTCTTTTCTCTCTTTGTCATGCGCTCGCTGGCTGGCTCGCCGCCTGAGCTGACCGACCGCACGGCCGGCCGCCCCAACAGCAACGACCACTAGCTTCGCGCGCGAACCGGCCGGCCGCAGCAGAGCCAAAGACGGGCAAAGAATAGCATCGCCAGCTCGCTCGTTGGTTTGGCTTGCGCACTCACTCTCGCGCCCTTCTCCCTCCCTCCCAGCCGCCCAGCCTCAAGCCCAACTCCCCCATACACAGACACAGAAGAAGACGTTGCGACCCGCCTGGCCACTCTCCGATTTATTCCAAGAGCCCGCCTGCTCCCCCGCCCAGAAAGAAGGGGCGAGGCGCTCGCGCCTCGCACAAAGCAGCATCCCTTCCGCCGATTTGGGAGGAACGACGTGCGATCTCGACTTTGAACAAGACGCGAGTGTGCTTGGCTTTTCCAAGATGTCGCCCTCCCCCCCCCGATCTAAATGCAAAAGCTCCCTTGGCAATCTGTTCAGCATGGCGACAAAAACTGGCGCTTAGGGTTCAATGCGTCCATTTCATTGGCTGGAAAGAGGAACCATGTACATTTCAGCCAATAAGCAACAGTTTGTAGACAAGCGGTTTTGGCGGGAAGCAAGAAAAAAGTTGTGCGACAACATGCGGGTCGGTCGTCCGCCTCGCATGATGAGGATGATGTCCGTGGAAAAGCGTTTGCGTGTGCAGCACACACACGCCTGCGCTCTCAAGGGAGTATTCAGCACCTCTCTCGTGCGGACGAGCGAGTGCCTTCTATTCTTCTACATCGAGTCCGTTATTGTCGCTGCTTCTTCTTCCTTCTCTTCTTTTCCTCTAGCCACCGCTCACTTCACTCACCACTGTCGACGGCATGCGACGAAGACGCCGCGGCTTTTGGCTTCAACGGCAGTTGGGCTGATTGCGTGCACCAGACACGCGCGAGCGTTGTCTTTATTGAGTGGATGTTACGCCTCTGCCAAGCTAAAAGCAACTTGCTCATGGCACTCGTGGCGGCGGTGGCGACTCCAATAACAACACAAAGCGGTTGGAGCGCGCATTGAGCGCCTCGGACTGACTTCCAGAGCGCGCTCGCCGTGCGACACCCGCTGGAACCTCGATGAACATGCCGCTGCTGCTATCAGCTCTGGCGCTCGCAGCATTGTCGCTGCTGCTGACGCCGCTACTATTCAACAGCGCGCGCGGCTTGACGTCGACGTCGACAGCGTAGAAGTCGCGGCGCAGCATGACGAATGACCGAACGCGACACTGTGGAGACGCGACTATGTCGTCGCTGATGAAATCCTCGACCGGCTCGCTAAAGTGGATCTGCAGACGGATCGTGCTTGGCGACGCGAGGGTTGCCTGGGAACTGTGGATCGAGGCGGGGTCTTCCGTGCAGATGATCACTCGCGGACACGCTTCCTCTACGCATTTGAATGAGCCCCCACCCACCGAGTTTCGTGTTACCACATTGGAAATCGATGCAGAAATGCGCCGCACCACTTACCTCCGAGCAGGAACTGCACTTTCATGCGGTCGATGGCGTGATCGCGACCGAATCCAGCCACATCCACGGGTCGAAACCCTTCGCAGCGCATGTTTCTGATTGCCATAGGTATGAGTGCCTTGAGCATGAGTGCATGGATGCATGTTGAAGTGATAAGTGGTATCGTACTTGTCTGCGCCTCGGTCGAGAAAGAATTTCACAAGCTCGTGGCGGCCAAAGAAGCTCGCGACGTACAGAGTCGTTCTCTTGTTCATCTGCATGTGAGCGTGGAGCCCAAGCCCAACGCAAGCGTTAGCTAAATGATAACAGCCAACAGGCCTTTTGCAGCCATGTGGGAATTCTAAAGAGGCGAATTCGCACCTCGCCATCGCCCTGTTCATCCCATAAAAGAAGCGGCAGCAAGTGAGTGTAAGGTGACGAGGGGCATTTGGGTCGAGATCCTCAGAAGGAGCCACTTACAAAGATCTACGCGTCCGCGTGTTCGCGATACATGGGATGATATGGTGGCGGCGGCGTCCAATATGGTCAGTCAGTGTCAACTCTGAACCTACACATGAACACCCGATATCACAGATCGCTCATCACTCAACTCACCTTGGCGAAAATCACATGCGGGTGGTGCTGCACGAGCGCCTCGGCTGTGTCTGCAGTTGTCGCGGATCGCCTCGTAGAGACTCTGAGTCACTAGGGCGATGGGTTCTAATGCTGCATCGGGCGTTTTTGAAGAGGAAGAAGACGATGGAGCTGCTGGAGCCAAGTGATACTTGGCTCCATACGTGCGGCTCCACCAGAGAAAGTGGTTCGCGCTCAGAGTGGGTACACAATTCTTCTTCTTCTCGCTGGCTGCGCTACCAGCACCCATCCACGCACTCGCATTTTCACGTGACGCGCACATGCGTCTGGTGTGGACCAGAGCGCTCGCCCCTCAATCTTGTTGGCTTGACCTGATCTTTGCAAAATGAAGCTTGTGGCTTGAAAATGGGTGGAAAAACTGATTGTGTGCCGTTTCGCATGGAAACCTCTATAAATGGATAGACCTGGCTTTACTGACATGCAAAGTGATAACGAACTATTTTTAGTTGCGACCAATGCCTGAGTTTTACAGCGATTTACAGCCAGCAGAGGGTTGCGCAAATCAGGTGGTTGCTATTAATCAAAGCCATTATCAAGATTGGAATCAGGTGGAATCAGGGTCGCTCAGACGCTTTGTCTCCTCAAAGGAGGGTGAGTAACACTTGTGCGCTCGCCTGGTTTGTCAACTATGTGGCAGAAGCCGCCCACGGACCTTCAGTTGGTGTGTGGTGGGAGAAAGCGTAATGCTGGCTGCTGCTTGATGATTATGCCCTCGACGGCTTCTAGAATAAAAGGTGTGTGTGAACAATTTGTGTGATAAAGGACAAAGCTATTGCCGCACATTTGCTGACCGAGGAAACGACTGTCGAGGCGAGTGGCCGGCTGACTGACCACACTCACGCCGCTCGCGTCCAGCTAAAAGATCGCAAAATCCACTCACTTGCAACCTCTCTCGCCAGTGAAAATCCAACCCCTTTTCGTGGGCAGGAATCTGTCAACTATTTTTCAGTTTTACAGGATATTGTATTTCACAGGATCTGGTCCAGCAGCTGACCTTCCCAGCTGTCACCCTCCATCATTCACAATAAAGCTCAATAGCACAACGTCGCCCACCCTCTCACTCTGTCCGCGTCCAGCGAAAAGGGTTATTTGAAGCGCCGATATCATCTTTCAGAGACCAAATTTGCCCAGAAAAAGGAAGAACTCCTCCTTTTGTCAAGCCGCAAAAGCACAAGCAGACAGACAGATGATCAGACAAGACCCCAACCCCCACCGAGGCAAGCAAGCAAAGGGAGAGAGCGACCATCACTCTGCCCACTGTTCTTTCGCTCGCTTCTTTCTTCTCGTTTCACCCACACACTCACCCACCCACCCGGTCCACAAGTCCACGGTGCGGGCAGGAAGCAAGCAAGGCAAGCAGGAAAGCACACCCACTCACTCAACTCACTCGAGTTCAAACAGCAACGCGCCAAGAAGAAGCAGGAAGAGAAGCGAGCGAGCGGCCGCGTCTCTCGTGTCTCTCTGGCTTGTGTGGGAGAAAGCAAGCGCCTCTCGTGTGTAAGAGAGAAAGAGAAAGAGGATCGCGCGCGGGCGGAACAGTCGGCAGGCGACCACCCACATCAATCCCCGGTCTCTCTTCTCGATTGATTGAGTGACGCACAAGTGACCACAGGGAAACGAAAAAAGAGAAAGAGGGAAAGCGTAAACGGTATGTGAACATTGACTTTTACTGATGAGTGTTGGTTGACTGGTGGCTTGCTCTGGATGCGAATGAGGTCTGTGGCGAGCGTTTGTGTATGCAAGTTGCTGTTTTTCTAACGGGCAACAATGTGTGTTCTTGTATTACAGGTTGAAAGATGTCGTTCGGATTGAACCCGCACCAGGTCTATGCGCCGAAAGGAAAAGACAAAGGATCGCTGTCGAACTCCCGGTCGTCGTTCAGCAGCTCTGGAGGATTCAGCAGCAGCGTGATCGATGTGGACAACTCGCTGATCCCATCGTTTGAAGCGCTGAACCCGTACGCGAAGGCGGGCCAGTCCCACGCGGACGACAAGCGCTGGCAGCCAGTGCCGGACCTAACCCACTCGAAGGAGTCGCTCTACTTCCGTCGCGCGGTCGGCCAGCAGCTCAAGAAGGCGCACGAAGAGATCTCCCCCGCGGAACTGGAAGTGCGCGCCAACACCCCCGAGTACAAGGTCGATGAAGGCGATTGGGTCGCCCACAGCACCAACAACCAGCTTGCGTTGATCACTCCATTGAAGACGGTCGCGCGACTTCCAGCGTCGCTGATCATTTCGGACAAGCAGGTGACGTCGACGGTGGAAATCACTTTCATCTCGGGCTTCCTTCGAAAGAAAGGAGAGACAAATCGGTCATTCAAGCGTCGCTACATGGAGCTGAATGGCAGCGTATTGTCCTACTACAAGAAGAAGCCTGAAAAGCATGGAATCCCACTGAGCCGTGAGGACAAGAAGGCGTACGAGCGCGGCAACATCGACTTGGAGCGCGTGTCGTCACTGCAGCCGATGGAGTCGAAATCGGAGCCGTACGGCATTCACTTGGTGACGACGGCGAGAACCTGGGTGATTGCAGCGGAGTCGGAACAAGATTACCAGCGATGGTTGAAGGTTTTGTGCGGTGTCGTGAAGTTCAGCGCTGTTCACGTGACGTACAAGCGCATGTTCCAACTGCAGGAAGTGAGCGCGCAAGCTATCACCGATGTGCGTATGGTCATCGCTACCGGCGACACTGTTGGTGAGATTGTCGAGCACATCTTCAACTGCTACAAGCAAGCTCTCGATGCGGCGCCTTTGCGTCCTTACGATCCGACGAAGTACTTATTGAAGATTACGGGATCTCGTGATTACCTGATTGACCGGTTCCGTGTCATGAACGAGTACGTCCACGTGCGCGAGTGTCTCCTGACCAAGAAAACGATCCGTCTGACTGTGATCCACGAGTCCGTGATCCAAGAGACCGCGATGCGCAGTCTCAGTATTCGTAACGAGATCCCATCCAACCCATACGGCGAGTTCTGGGAGGGAGGAGAACGCGGCAACTCGTTGCAGATGACTACCCTGGGCGACGAATGGGAACGCCCTTCGCTCGACAAGGGAGCCGTCGTTCCTAGCTACTCTGTCCACCAGCCGTTCATGATCCGCATTCACCGCGTTCTGAACATCCCTCGCACCACGTGCATATCCAAGCGTACCAGTGAGGAAGCATCGGTCCAGAAAATCCCGCTGACGAGCTCGAGCATCATTGTACGCATTGAACTATTCGATGGCGGTCAGTTGCTCGAGGGTGGCATCATCGACACCACTGATGTGCGTCTGAAAGCGCAACGCAACGAGTTGATCTACGCCGAGTGGCCGGACTCTGTGTGGCACAAGTTTAACACCGACATTTCCAGCATCACGCGCTCGATGCGCATTCAGTTGACGGTCATTGGCGTGAAGAAGGTGATCGGAGGCTCGACAAACAATATCGACACTGCCGAAGAAAGAATCCTTGTCACCGGTGTGAATGCGTTCGAGGTGGACGGAAACCTGGTCCAAGGCACCCAGTACGTGCACATGTACAACAACCTGCACAGCTGCATCCAAGGACCAGTTCCTCACGTCGTTGTGCCGAACGAGCCGATGATTCAAGTGGAGTTCAGCAAGTTTGACGCTATTGTCAAGTTTGACTGGAGCTCGACGGACTCGTCCAACAACGCGGAACGCGCCGATCGACGCTCGATCGTCCAACTGAACCGCACGACGATGCTGTTGAAAGAAGGATGGCTCCAGAAGGTTGGCTTCTCAGCAAGATTTACCTCCTGGAAGAAGCGTTGGTTTGTTGTGGACCAAAGTACGTGCACGCTGAGCTATGCTGACGATCCAACCGCGCCTCGCAAGATCATTCCGCTTCGCTGCTGCTCCATCATGCCTGCGGATGAGATGAATGAGATTTCCACGCATGCTCCTGTGAATAAGGGAACACGAAAATTGGTTCAGAGTTGGTGCTTCAAGGTTCGCCCTCAAAACTCGTCGCGTGATTACATCATGAGAGCTGAAACAAAGCAAGAGCGAGAAGAGTGGATGCTTGCCATCCACACCGTTTCGAAGAGTGACGATTCGTTCGACAACAGCAGCAGCACTACGGATGACAGCTCGCTGAGATTTAACAGCTCCAACGGGTTCCACTCCAGTGGTGACAATAATGCCGACGAATTTGCTGGCAAGAACATTTTGGCAAGCTTCGCGCAGGACATGCGACGTGACTCGTTGGCTCGAAGCAGCGGAAACAGTTCATCGACTCGCACGGATGGAGTCTTGGCAGACTTGCGTAAGGTTATCCTGCGAGACCCGTTGTTCCGTTTGAGCCCTTACCAAAAAACTCAGATGTGGCTTCACCGAGAAGAGTTCATGGATTTGCCGCCAGCGCTCCCTCGCGTGATGTCGTGTGTCCACTGGGACGACAGAGAAGAGGTCGAGGAAGCGTTGTCACTTCTCACTCGCTGGGCTGTTCCTGAACACCCCGCTGCGTACATTGAGTTCTTGAACGGTGAATTCGCGAACGAGGAGCTTCGCCAGTTTGCTGTTGACAAGCTCTCGAAGATGGCTGACACGACGTTCAGTTATTTCCTGCCGCAGCTTGTGCAAGCCATCAAGTTCGAGAACCACCACGTGTCTGCGTTGGCGTTGCTGTTGATTGAGCGAGCGATCAAGAACCCCAACCAGATTGGTTTCGACTTGTTCTGGAGCATGAAGGTTGAGTCGTACAACTCGCAGTACCGCGAACGCTACGGAACGATCCTGAATGCGTACCTTGACGTGTGCAGTCACAAGATGCGTGCGATTCTGAAGCTCCAAGATAAACTCTTCGCTGCTGACGGCATGTTTGAGCGCATTTGCCAGAGTGTGAAGGCGAAGAAGCGTGAAGGAGGAATCGAGATGAAGAAGGCGATGCACGAGGGCCTTGAAGCGCTCAACGAAGTGCTCCCGAGCTCGTTCCAACTTCCAATCGATCCTCGTGTTGAGGTCGGAAAGATCATTGTCGGCAAGTGCCGTGTGATGGATTCTGCGAAGAAGCCGCTGTGGCTCGTGTTCGAGAACGCTGAAGAAGGTGGTGACCCTGTTACGGTCATGTTCAAGGCTGGAGATGACGTGCGCCAAGACAGTGTGACTCTTCAGCTGATCCGCCTTATGGACGAAATGTGGCGAGACGAAGGTTTGGATCTTGCGATGGAGCCGTACAAGTGTGTCGCCACTTCGCCGATGACGGGTATTTTGCAGATCGTGCCCAACTCGGTCACCACCGCTGACGTGCACAAGCGTGTTGGTGTCTTGGGTGCGTTCAAAGACCCGAGCTTCTCCGAATGGATTCGCGCGAACAACCCAGATCCAAAGAGCTACAAGACTGCAGTGGATCTTTTCAACCGTTCATGTGCTGGTTACTGTGTCGCGACGTGCGTTCTTGGTATCGGGGATCGTCACAACGACAACATCATGATTGGCTCGAATGGTCGATACTTCCACATCGACTTTGGTCACTTCCTCGGCCACTTCAAGTACCAGATGGGAATCCGACGCGAGCGCACTCCGTTTGTGTTCACGAAGGAGATGGCGCACGTGCTTGGAGGGACCGAGTCGAAGGATTTTGCGAAGTTTGTGAAGACGAGCACGACGGCGTACAACATTGTGCGCAAGCACATGCACTTGCTGGTGTCGCTGCTGCTTCTCATGGTTCCTGCGGGCATGCCAGAGCTGACGGGACGCGACGACATCAACCACCTCGTGCAGGCGATGGCTCCTGAGCTCTCGGACGAGCAGGCGAAAGAAAGCTTTGAGCACGCGATCCAGTTCTGCCTGGACAACAAGTTCAAGCGCATCGACAATACGATCCACATCATCACCCACTTGTTCAGTTAAGTTCGTCTCGACGATGCGTGAAAGAAATCCAGGGATATGCGTGCTCATGTGCTCTTCAAGTCGAGCAAGCAGACGACGGCAAGGTAGATGACTACTCCACGCGCGCATCTCGTCTAACTTATTGCTTAGAAACAGAGAGAGAAGAGAACGAAGAAGGTCGGAGACGAAGCCTCGAAAGCTTGCTGCGCAACTGACAACGCGCCACTCCCCGGTGCCAGAACTACAGCAACTCGCGTCAAGGTGTGGTCGATGTATTCAATGTATGTGTGCTTTTGAAAAATGATGAATTTAAGAAGAATAGGAACCCTTTGTTTGAACATAATTGCCCAGATCCATCTGATGTTTGCTATCCTTTGTCTGGAAAAGTTGTCAATCAGTCAGTCGTCCGTGGGAAGTACTGGTAGGCACATCGTCAAGTCCGTTGGTACATACATGAACAAGCAAGTGTACGTGTCTTTCTAATGGTAATAGCGTGCATGCATCTAAATGTCGTCTCTCTGTCAATTGTAAAGAAGGGAAACTCTCTATCGTCGGAAGCGTGGATTTCTGCCAGGCGCCGACAACTTCAGGTCGCCCACGCCGCGCTTCTTTCTCCGGTCGTTCGCGCCGCCTGCACCGCCGTTCGCCACTTCCTCGAACTCACGCTGTCGCTGCTGCTTGCGCAGGTCGCTCTGCGGCACGAACGACATCTCGCGCATGTAGCCGCCGCCAGCCTTCTCCTCCTTCTTGAACGCGCTGCGCTCCTTCTCCTTGACACGCTCGAGCTGCAGGCGCTCCGACAGCGGCAGCTTGGACAGCTTCTTCTTCTCCTTCTGCGCCGCGCGGTCCTTGGCCGAGCCGAACTCCATCAGGTCGCTCACCTTCTCGCCCTTGGCGATCTCGTAGAACTTGGGCTTGCGGTTCGCATTCGCTCCAGCGCCAGCAGCTCCTCCCAGGCGGCTCTGGCTGCCACGACGCTTGTCTACGACAGGTTCATCGTCAACATCGTCATCCTCCGAAGAAGACTCGTCGCTTGGTCGACCCTTCGGCTCGTCATCGTCCGACACCAGATCGAAGCGATCGCCAAGCGCGTCAGCATCTTCATCGTCATCGTCGTCTGAGCCAGCGTCGCTGTCCATGTCTTCTTTCTTCTGGTTCTTCTTGCTCGGGTTTCCGGCGTTCGGATGCAGCATGCGGTATGTGTCGTTCTCCATATCGACCTCGAAGTCCTTGGACGTGAACATGCGCGAGAAACGGTCGTCACCCAGCGGGTTTGAGAACGCGTCGACGCTCGCAGCAGCAGCGGCAGCCGCGGCGGCTTCGGCCTCGTCCGCCTTCTCGCCCTTGGCGCGCTTCTTGTCCTTGGACTGCATGAGGCGCTCGGCGATCGCGCGGTTGACTTTTGGCAGACGGCGCTGGATCGTGATGCGGTTGCCCTGCTTCGCCTCGAGCTTCGCCTGGAACTTCTCCTTGCGCCACTTGTCGTACGCGAACGGCTCCGCGATCGCCTTCACCTTGGCGTGCAGGCGCGCGTCCATGAAGAAGCCGTGCATGTATGCCTTGAGCAGCGGCGTGCCGATCATGTGCTCCAGGCCGAACGACAGCAACTCCTTGCGCGTGACGAACTTGTAGTCGTCGTACACCGTCGACTGCGCCTCTTCTTCCAGCTCCTCCGTGAGCGAGTCCAGGAACGAGCACCACTTCGGTGCGATGCCCAGTTCAGGGATGTAGTACGACATCACGCGCTCCTGCTCGCCGGCGACGAGCATCACCCCGGACTTGCCCTGCGAACCTTCCACGAGGCACACATCGCGCACTTCGGACGGCGTCTCGACGTTCGTGAAAATCTCGCCGTCGCGCTTGTCCCAGATCTTGATCACCTTGGCATCCGTCGAGATGACCTTGCGCGCATAGTCGTGGAACTTGAGGTCGATGATCGGCAGACCGTACTGGTGCGACTTCTGCAGCAGCGGCTTGGACGAGCGCAGGTCGTAGAGCAGGCAGTGGCCGTTCGACGTGCCCACGCCAAAAGTCAGACCGTCGTCGTCAAACTCGAGCGCTGTGACCTGCACGGGGGCTTCGCCAGCACCAGTGGGGCCACCAGCAAAGTTGCTGATACCGTCGAGGATACCCACGCGGCGCTGGCTTCTCGTGTCCCAGCACTCGACCGTGCCGTCTTCGCAGCCGACACCCAGCAGCTGGTGAATCGGGTTGAGCTTCACGACGTTCGCCGCGGGCGCGTTCAGCTCGAGTGGGGCCAGGAAGCGGCCCTGGTCCAGGTTCACGCGGTACACGTCCGAGCCCGACGCCGCTACATAAATATCGCAGTTCTCGCGGTGGTAGCACATGTCACGACCGAACTTTGGGATGCGCAGGCTGTAGTGCGTGCCGTACGGCGCGTGGAACGTCAGGTTGCGGTCGGTCTGCAGGAAGCAGAGCTTGCCAAAGTCCTGTGACAGGATCTCGAGCTGCACCACCTCCGAGTCCAGGCGGCGCTCGAACTTCATACTCAGGTCGCGCACGTCAAATACCTTGACGGTCGGCGGGTACATGCCCGTCGCGACAATGAAGTTGCCGTCGCCCGACATCTTCACGCGCTGCGAGCCCGACGCGAAGTGGAAGTCCTGCAGCAGCTCAATGCGGCGTCTGTAGTCTGTTGGTCATACATACACAACAAAGGATCACGCGCATGAGCACCATACAGAGCATACGCATACAAAGCTCGCTAGAAAGGAGGAGGAGGATGCCACTACACACCTTCATCTCTGGAGAGTGCCTTGCGCGTCTTCTCGGCGACCCACTGCGGGAGCGTCTTGCCAGACGCGAGGTTGTATATCTTCACGCCATTGAGCGACGTCGCAGCCAGCGCAGCCATGGTGTGTGGTGATGTGTCTGTGAGTGCCGGCGGGTTGTCTTAAAGAAGCGTGGACGTGGACGCTGCTGCCAATTCACGACGTTTCGCTTTGCGAGTCTCTATTACTATTGCGCGCGCTGATTGTTCATATCCAACCACTTGGAAGGGAAAAATGAAGGCCATTTGCCCTATGTAACTTCCAAGTAACCGCGTTACATGTAGGTCCAAGCTTCAGATTGAGTGGAAAGACATTTGGGTCAAGAAACCGAGCCAAATCGGATATGAAGGCTCGGACGAATGGGTCAAATGGCTTTGGCTCGGAAAAACATAGGAGAGAAATACCCAACTTGGGACATTTGACATTTGATCTGCGGACATTTGGGCCACAAAACTGAGCCAAATCGGTTATGAAGGTTCGGACGAATGGGACAACCCACAAATCTCTATTTGTCCCGGGTTTACACTTGGTTTCACTATAGGAGACTCGACTGAATTTTTTCGCAAGAATTGTTAAGTTCGAAACTCGCACTTAACATTTTCTTTTTCGTTACATCAAACAAAACGGTTTGTTCGGGGACAACCAAATTGCATGTTGGCCAAAAAAATCACGATGCCTGTTGGAGGTGGCAAGAATGCGCGCGATGCTGAAGAGCGGCTGTGGCTGCACGTGCAGCAGTTTGCGCACGAGATCTCGAGCCAAGAGCACTACGCGGCGCTGCTATCAGACAGCGAGGTGCGTGTGCGTGTGTGTTGAATTTCGTATGTGCTCGCTATCCGTTGCGCAGTGTTCTGGCAAAGCGCAGCCAACTGACTTAACTCTCTTTGTTTCTTTCGTAATAATGCGTGTAGCTTCTGACAGTGTTGATGGAATGCCTCGAGCATCTGCGCGTGCGACCAGACCCAAAGCGCCTGCAGCAGGTCCTCTCTATACGTGAGTAGAACTTTTTGTGTAGCTTGTGCGATGTGAAGCATCATTCATCTGGGTACAGTTGCTAGCTCTCCAATTAAATATTGAACAACAACCCATTGCTTTGACTCTATACGTGAGGGTAGTGCTGCAGATGATCGACATGCCCGAGCAGCTCGATAGAAGCACAGCAGGACATGCGCAGCCGTTGCCACACCACGCAGAGATCATGGAGCACGCGCGCAACTGGGCGATGGACACGCTGCTGGACGTGCACATGACCGTGAACAGCGATGGCATCAGTGGTCCACCAACACCTGCCGAGTCTCTCAACGTCAAGCTGTCCATGCAGCAGCTACAGACCTCACTGCGTACGTACACAGCGCTCAACAACAGCAGCCATGTGGTGGACGAGATGCAGGAATCGATCTTCACGTCGTTCGCGCTGCTACAGGTGCAATTGGAGGACGCCGCGTTCGCGCAAGTGCTGGATCTCTGCGCGACCTCGGTCCTGAACGACGTCGAGTTTGCGCTTTTCGTGGGCGCGATGTTGGGGAGCAGAGACATATTTACAGTCTCGCGAGTGTTTCTGGATCGCTTGTTCAGGACTGAAAGCAAGGCGTTGATACTGGCTGGTGGTAGTAGCCTCACTAACGGCGACCCTGCTAGCCAACATGCAGCTCCAGCTTTTCTTGCGTGTTTTCTTCTCACGAGTTATGTGAGCTCATGCTGCATGATGCTTCGCGTGCACTTATACTGCTGCACTCATGCTGCTCTCATGGTAGCTTATCGCTGGAAGAGCTCCATGCCATCTCGTCAGTCGACGTGGTGGAAAAGGCCTCCGTGGATGACATGGTGTGCGTGCCCGACGCTGCTGTGTAGCGGGTCTGCTGGTATTAATCGTAGCATGTGCGTTCCGTTGGCACTCAGGCGTTGTTTGTGTGTAGTAGCTATGCAGCGTGTCCAGATGCTTTGCCTCAGCGCAAGCCCAAGTGCACACACGAGGGAGCGGCGTCTCATTGTCATCTACAGCTGCAGCTACAGCAGCAACAACAACAAACGATACCATTGAATGCGCTTCATGCGGCTCTCTCGAATATTTCACTATTGAATTTCTTCTGTTTAAGGCATTTGTCCTCCGAGATGCCGTCGAGGTGCTTCACCAGCGCGCAGACTGTTGTCGTGGGTGGCGAACACCACGTACTGTACTTGCCCGACTTGATGCTCGGCGCGATGGTGAGCTCCAGCGACGCACTCAATGGGAGGTACCTTGTTAAAGAGAGGGCGGCGCAGAGAGACACAGGGGGCGTTAGACGATGCATAGCGCAGTTCTACAGGTATGAAGCACTCCGCAGCATGCAGATCGCAATCTTCTGCTCATTGGGGAGCGCGATGCGCTGTCACGCAGAGCCGCCGTTCGCGCCGCCGCCCATGCAACCCATGGTGTTGCAGCTTGCTCTCTTTCCTTTTAAAACCGGGTCGTGTGGGAGAAAACTCAGTCGCAGAGCAGACATATATTTCAAGTGCAATACCGCTTGTGGCGCATGATTCATGAAACATACGCCGCAACTGCAATAGTTAGCACGATACTTCAGCACGAAGCGTTCTCTCCAACTAACGTTACCTTCATTTTCATTTCTCTGTAGCTACAGTGCATCTGGTTCATCCGCCTCTTCTTCTCCAACCAGTTCCGGCACGTTGGATGGCGTACCACTGTCTCCACCATACGCTTCGTCGTTGGCATGGAAGACTTCGCTTGGGTCTGGCAGCACTGCACTCTCCTCTTGGTTGAGCTCTTCGGCTTTCGCGGTCGCCTCTTTCTCCTTGATGAGCTTCAGCTGTCGGGGCAGCAGGTCCGGCGACCACTCGCTTCCCCGGCGCGGGTAAAGCTTCGCGAGCGCCACTTTGCCGAGCGAGTTCAGCTGCGTGCGGTGGTGGTGCTCGGCGACGGACCGGAACACGTGGCCGCAGCGCAGCGCGCTCTCAACGTTCGCCTTCTGCACGGGTGTGAGAACAAACAGGTCGTCTTCGATGAGAACCGCTGCGAGCTGGCTCAGGAAGTAGGTGCTAACCGCTGGTGAGACGTCTTCCATCGCTCTGTTGACAAGCACGGACATCCAATTTACCACACAGTGAGTGAATGAGAGCTCAGATGAGAAACCAGGGTAGCAAACATGTCAAATCGTGAGCCAATCTAACGCCAGCCACCCACCGAAAGTCTTGGATCTCAAACGAGTACAGGATGCACTTGGTCGACAGCGCCGTGACGGTCGAGACCGTCCGGTAGACCTCCTCGGGCTTGGCCATCAGCGCGTACTGCTCAAAGACGGCGTTCTCGCCGATGATGCGGCCTTTGCCCGTGTGCGAGTTGACGAGATCGCACTCGCCCTCGACCAGGAAGAACATATCGGTGCCCGGACCGCCGCAGCGACACACTTTCTCCGACCGCACGATGCACATGGGCTTGAGCAGGAAGAGCGTGTAGGACACGAAGCCCTTGAATGCGTCCTCCATGACCGTGATGAGGGGGATCGCGAAGAGCGTTTCGCCCGCCACGAGTCGAGCCATGTCGAAGCGAAGGCTCGGCGAGAGCCTGTCGAAGATCTGTTGGAGGTACATACAACACCAGAGTGAGTTCAATAGAGTTATTCAATAATACGCGAAGTACTGCATCACAATGTTTCACCTTTCGCTCTGGAAAGAGACTCGTGCACGTGATGTTGTGCTTGTAATGCTGCTCAATAGAAACCACAACAAGCACGTCAAGATCAGCGCTAATTCATCATTGAGATGAGCGTATTCACATACACACACAAACACACGCACCACTTTGACGTTGGAACAGAGTCGGATGCTGACCGATGAATCGCGCAGGTAGTCCTTCATCTCGGTCATCAGGAGCTTGTACTCGCGGTCGCTCGGGTCGTAGTTCTGGATGAGGTCCATGACGGACGACACGATGTACCCGAAGAACGTCGCGTTCACGACAATGAGCACGATCACGAGGCTGAGCTCGTAGACTGAGTACACGCTCGGGCGGATGTCCCCGTAGCCGACGGTCGTGAGCGTTGTGAACGCCCAGTACATGGACGCCACGTAGCGGTCGACAAGCGGGGTGCTCTCCGAGCATTTCGTCACTGTGTCAACCACTTCATAAGAAAACACAAACTGGCACCAGTTGGGCAGCTCTTCGCTCTCGCTCGCGAGCATCGCGGCGTGGAAGAGGCAGGCGTTCCAGTGGCAGAAGAGCGACATCATGAGCATCATCCGCAGGAGCCGTTCGGCCCAAGGCCCCATCTGGATGATCTCCCGGATCTTGCCGAACACACGACTGAGCTTGATCAGTCGCGTGAGCTTCAGGAGGCGAGCGATCCGCGTCAGCCGCAGCAGCTTTGTCGGGAACAGGTTCACGTGCTGGTCCGAGGTAGGCAGGAACAAACTGGCAAGAAAAATGCCAACATTGAGGTGTCCGTTAGAAGCGAAAACCAACTTACCACACACACAGCAAACGAATGTAGTGCGCCATCAAAGTACCTGACAATGTCGTCGAATGGAATCGTGGAGATCAGATCCGGCACGAACCAGCTCCGCGCGTATTTCCTCCGTATCACCCGCGAGTCGTAGATCAGCAGCTTCTCCTCGTTAAAGTACGCGGTGCGAAAGCTGAGAACGATGTCGATGAGGAAGAAGCTATCGATCACCAGCTCCAGTACGAGCCAACCGCCTACCGCGTCGTAGCTGAAACCGAGGCGCAAGGGCACGATTACGATCGAGTACAAGATGCCGATCCCGATGATGAACTGCCACGTCACGATGAACGGCTCCTGCGGGTGGAAGGTGTACGTGCCTTTGAGCAGCGCGAGCTCGGCGTGAATGCTGTGCTGTGATGGCGGCATCGTTGTGCTGCGGATCTTCGCGACAATCGAATTGATGTCACCTCGAACGGTCCTCGATCTTTTACCGACTTTGGCTGGCTGCTGCCTTACCTGAATTTGAGGCTGAGAATGACACTGTACTGGTCTTTGAGGGAGAAGATTCGCAGTGTCCTCTCTTCCGGTAGAATGCTCTTGTTTGTCCAAATGGTCAGCGGTGTCTATGCGGAGAGCTGGGATGGCTGGTTCACCAGCTTCCTCCTGGTTTAGGAGGTTGCTCTGGTTTGCTCCAATCGCTCCGCCAGTGAGGTCATCGAATGGGATCGTCCCTTGCCGTACAAAGAGCGCCTTCTTCGCCTTTGGAGAGCTGGGTAGGCTTCGGATATTGTTGTCGCTGTTCTTGCTGTGGTTGGCAGTGTAGCTCTCCGCGTCACCCTCGTGGACCTTCTCACCCACCGTAGCAACAGCTGCTACACTCGGAGGACCTGGCTCCTGTCGTACCTGCGGTTGTAGCGGCAGTCCTGGAAAACTGTCCTCGGGTGCATCGTCGTCAACCTGTGCGTGAGGGAGAGCTTCCCGGAACGAGCGGACCGAGCGGGCGTCAAAATTGCCACTGACAAAGTGGTGGTGCTGGTGGGCGACTCCCGGTGGGTCGTGGTCTCCACCGTCGTCCTCACGGAACGGAGCAATGCGACTCGATATCCGCCCTCCTCCTATAGACTTTTGCGTTACTACTTGCGTGCTTTTCTTCACGAGCACCGTCGAGTGGATCATCGCTGTCGACGTCTCGTGGTCGCGGAAGAGCGAGAACATGTCGTCGTCCTCTGAAACCCCGGCTCGCCGTCGCAGGCGCTGGGATTTCTCTTTCGCCGAGTCTCGAAAGTGCTTGAGTACCTCTGGCCAGCGCTCACCTACACATTTTAGATGAACAACAGGATCATACAATGTATAAGTTAAGAGTTGTACATGGTGGAGTATGACTTTGGGAGCACGTACTGAGCTGCAGGATGGACTCTCTCGACAGGAACGTAAGCTCGCAGAAAGACTTTGCGACCGCCGAGCACATTCGAACCCCATTTCCATGATCATGGTCGTACACTTCCATCTACAACAGCAGTAGGATAGCAAATGTTATCACCACCCACTCCATGCAATTTAGTGAGAATACGAGCTCACTAATGAGCTTCCAAGTACTCCAAGTGCTCGTTTTGTCTATATCCCCCCGTACCTCTCCGAAGTGCTCGCCGATGTTGAGCGTGTTGACTTTCATCTCGCCCTTCGCGTTCGGGAGCGTGCGGCTCAGGTACACTTTGCCCTTGAGCAGGAAGAACACATGCGCCGCGATCTCGTGCTGCACGTACACGAACTCGTTCTTGAGCACCGAGAACGGGTGCATGATCATCACGATGTCGCTCACGAGGCTCTCGTGGCACTCGGTGAAGTACTTGATGTTCGAGACGAGCTTTGCGTACGCGTGGTGGATCTGTTTATACAGTCACAGAAGCAGAAACAAACATGAGCAGGTAAAGATCAACAAGCCATCTGGGTGCATCAATCGCTCTTTACCATCTCATTGCGCAGGGTAGACGGGAGGCGCGTGAGGATCTTCCGCTCTTTGAACACCGAGCGGTTCTGGTAGTAGTACTCAAAGTGCTCGCGCACTTTCTTGTTCATGTACTTTGGCACCTGGCGCGAGAGAATGTACTCCTTCACGATCGTCATGCGCTCGTCGTAGAGCGCGGCCGAGACGTTCAAGTTGGTCACGAGGCTCGAGATCGTACCCATGACGTACCCGAAGAACGACACGCCGATCGCCATCACAGCGATGTTTGCGAGCCGCTCTTCGTTGTTCGTCGCGACAATGTCGCCGTAGCCAATCGTTCCCTAAAGTGTTGATACGATACAAAAGATCAGTACTCCAGCGTTAAGCTCGTCATGAAGCCTCCACATATCTTACCATTGTCACTATCGCCCAGTACATGGACGCGAGATACCGCAGCAAGTCCTCGTCCGCCAGCTGCATCTCGCCGTACTTCATATCGAGGATCCACGATTCTGTCGAGTTCTGATACCCGATCGCGTACCAGATGCACGCGACAATGTGCGCGAAGAAGAGCATGCTCAGTGCAAGTTTCACGAGCGACACGGCGCTTTGGTTCGTCGAGACGGCGTCTTCGAGGCTCGAGAACATCTGTCCGAGTCTCCGCACGCGCGCCAGCTTGAAGAGCTTGAGCACTTTGAGCGAGCGTAGCAGCTTGGTCGACATGATCGCATTCGAATTGCTATTGCCGTCGTCGGGGGCCACCAGGTCGAACTGCATGGTCGAGAAGAAATCGACAAAGAACCAGCCGCGCAGGTACGCCTTCGCGACGAGCCGCAGGCTGTACGTGATCTCTCCAGATGGCAGGTAGATGCCCGTGAAGAAGTTGAGCGCAATGTCGATGCCGAACGCGACGTCCATGCCGTGCTCGACGATCGCAAAAGCTCCCTGCGCGTCTCGACGGAAACAGACGCGGTACGGCACCACGCAAGTCGTGTAGAGGACAAAGAGCGCCAGCAGCAGGTCCCAGAGGCGCTTGGGGGTGGTCTCAGGGCTGATCATGAACTTTGGCACGCGCGTGCGAAATCGCCGCTTGAGCGGATGACCGATGTACGCCGGGATGTTCTTGCGAAGCGCCCCCCAGAGCGCGCTGCCTCGCTTCTTGGGGCGGGGTTTGCCCGGTGCATGCAGGTACTTGCCCTTCATTGTCGTCTATTATGTAATCTACTTTTTCAAAAATGTTGTCACTTCAAATGGCGAAGTGTTTGTTACCTCAGACAGACAATACACCTGGAGGCATTGTCAGCAACCGCCCTTTGTCAGTAGGAAATCGGCAAGCGCACGCTTTCAAGATTTAAACCCTCACCTGTCCGATACTGATCAGCCGTCTGGGTCTTGACACGCGCATAAATGCCGCCAGGTTCCTGACTGTGTCTGCGACTTGATGGATGAGCTCGTACACACGTCTCGCCACCCAGGGCAACCTTGCGCGCCACGAGAATCAGTCAAGGTCACTCACTTCACCATGAGCTGAGCAGCGAGTGGGTGCTGAGGGAACGCGGGACCTGGTTGGTCAGTCAGTCACTTGAAGAGAGCGCCGAGCCAAATGCAGCCACGCTTACCGTTTCTCGCCAAGTGCATTTGTTAATAACCGCTTTGTGTCGGGTAGGGTCTTCTATTCTCGCTCACTCTCTGCATTTCTGTCATGAAGAGCGAGTAACCGGTGCAGCATGATTAAGGCGAGAGTTAGTTATCCTTTTCATCTTGGTTTCCCTGAACAAACACAGAAGTATCATGTCTGACGTTGTAAAGGTGATCAATATGAGCAACCATGCAACCCACATCAGCAACCTAACACACACAACATTAGCAGCGCCAGAAGAGAAAAGAGAATTTCTATTCACCCATAAGGAGATTGGCGAGGCTGCTGCTCACCAGTGCGAAGATGCTACTGTTCTCGAGCGAGGAACAGAGTCTAGCGTTTGAGGACTTACTGGGTCTTTGGCTTGGCGTCCTTGGCGTCCTTGGCCGAGCGGCGCTGTGGGAACACGGTCAAGAGCACGAGCAAGCCGACGCTAATCACATGAGGAAGGAAGTACCACGAGGCCCAAATGCGGAGGCAACGGCGCAAGTCCAAGATCTCGAACGCGACGCCAGCGTACTGCATCGCGATCCACGTGAGCACGAGACCAGATAAGTCGTAGAAGAACGCGAGTGGGTGCGATTTGCCCTGGAAGTAGCTGAGGAAGATGGCGTGCGGGTACATGTTGCGGTCCTCCGTGTAGTGGAAATACGGACGCAGGCGGCGACGGAGCTCTGTGAGTTGTTTTTAAAACAAGCATCCACAGACGGCAAGTTAGTTCAACAGCACAAATACATACAAGCCGCACTAGACAAACATCAGCATAAGGGTACGTACGCTTTCCGACTTCAATATAGAAGCCACCAAGGATGAAGAAAAAGTAGTAGCCTGGAGAGAGACCCTGTAGCAGCCAAGTGGAAATCATGGGGGTCAGCGGATGATTCCTCAGTCCCACAAGTCGATAGTGCTTTGTCCAGAAACACACTTACATGCCACAACGCACTGATGAAGAACGCGACCATGGTGGAGAGCAAACCTGGCTTGCCCGACTTGGACAGCGCCACGCGCTGGTAAATGTCTGTAAAGAAGAGGAATGGACAAAAGGTTGTTAGTAAGCGCAGCATTGAAATGATTTAATAAGAAAACTCATGGTGCCACGTACAAGTGTTGATCCAGCGAGCAACGCCCATGTTCCAGTTGTTGATGCCGACGCGGAAGTTGGTCGGAAGCTCAACGCAGAGAATGTCGTTGTTGGTGATTCCGTCCCTGTTTGCAAGAAAATGTCAAGAGTCAGCAGCCGAAATGGGAAGCCATCGCAAGAAACTCGCAGGAGGTAAACTCACCATTTGCCAGTCTTCTCGACGTAACCAACACCAGCAAGAGCACTGGCGGCTTCGGCAAGCGACCAAGCGATGTACTGTTGTAGCAAGAAGTATGTTAGTCACCCAAATACGTAATGCAACAACCATCATGTGGCTTTCAAACAAACTTACGAAGCGGAAGCGGAAGAGCATGATGCGGAAGCACATGAACAAGCAGCGAAGAGCCCAAGGCGAGTCGGGGTAGAAGTCTGGCGAGTCGATCTTGTCCACTGGGAACTCAAGCGAGGCGAAGAAACCAGCAGCGGAAACCTAACAGACACATAAGATCAAAGCGTTGTTAAATATTGTAACAATCCGAGGTTCACAGAAAACGCAGATAATTTCACGTACGATGATGACGAAGAAGTTGCGAAGGTGGACGGTAAGTGGGGCCCATCGAATTTCCTAGAGTTCACATAAGCACATAGCAGTTAGAATCGAAGTAGCATAGATACACGAAAGAAAAAGACAAAGCACGCACCTTCATCCAGTTGATGTAGTCCTTGTACTCAAACGCTGGACCAGCCAAGTATGTTGGGAAGAAGAAGATGAAACCTGTCATTCGCACAAATGGTTGGAGTTAGCAGACGAACAGCAGATAGCGCTCCAAAGGTAAGGGTCTCATTTCAAAGCCAACAGTACACTCACCAAAGTATGGGAGAAGCGCCGGGATGGACTGGATCTCGTTCTTCACCATCGCCGGGGTCTTCTTCTCCTTTGGCACGATACCGTCGCTGTAGTTGATCGCTACGCTGCTCAACTTGAGCGTCAAGATCATCTGCGCCGAGTCCCACACAATGTCGGGGCTGTAGAACTCGCGGTAGTAGTGGCTGCAGGTACATAAAGAGGAGAGAGTTGATCAGAACACAACCACAGAGACATCTCACGAAGGGGGCAATCAATCACCACTTACCAGGCCACAAGGTACGCCAACAGCAGCAAAAGCACGAGTCGGCCAACGATTTTTCTGCGTAAAGTACGTAGCGATATGCGTCAGCCTAATGCAGCGTTTAACAACGAAAGTGAGCTAGAAAACAACGCGTGTACCTTGGCGCAACGAGCATCAGCAGGTACACAACAAGCGCAGTGCCCACGGTGTGCAGCACTGCGTAGTCGAACACGAAGATACCGGCAAACATGCCGACGACCACGTTGAACACGTGACCTGCAAAGTCAAACCATAATGGTCAGTCTATCAGTCACGAGCGCATCACAGGCGGAAAAAGAAGTCAAGGCATGAACAAACAACGTACGCGCATTCTCGGACGGCGCCAAGTGGATGAGCGGCGCGATGACGCTGCACGCGGCGAGCGCGACCATGAGGCGAAAACCATTGACGGGGAAGCCTTCGCTGAGCGCGATCTGGTCCACCGGACCGCGCAAGTACTGGACGTACTCGTCCATTTCGCTCTTCTCTGGGGGGTCCAAGCTCTTCTTCTCTTCTTCTTCGCCGCAAATGATGAAGTGATGCGAATCAACCGCGCTGCGTCATTTGTTTCCGCCACACAAAAATTGCAGAGCGGATGGGAAAGCGGACGAGCGGATACGCTATTTCCACCAATGGAAACTCAATGTTGAGCACATTTTCAGCCAATAAAAAAATCGACGTGCGTGGCAATATCCAAAGCGCATCTTCATCATCGACATCATCAACTTGGCGTGATCTCCAGCGAGGGCAATTCAATGGCTGCAACGATTTCAACGAGACTATTTTGCATCCTTGCTGTGGAGATCTGGAATACGATGGTTGCCGTCGTCTAGACCATTCGCTCGAATGCCACCTCGCGAACGTGAAACGGTGTGGATGCAATCCGGAGATCCTGGAAGCGCATTTTGCTGGATGCCACATTGAAGAAGACTGAGACAAAATGCTGCGAACTCCTGAACTGAATGGATGGATGCACAACGTACCCTTGTGCTGAGCTTTGAAGCAGCTTGGTCCGATTCGGCAACACACCCGGCGAAGAAAATACTGAGACTGAACGTCCACCAATCCCTCGAGCACTCTGTGCCAGATTGGACGAGGGCGTGGTGGTCAGTTGAGGCTGTGCACTCTTGTTGGACACCGTTCCGGGGACTGACAATCTTCGCGAAGTTGCTGCAGGGGCTGCAATTTGAGCCAGCAGCGATGGTGGAAGGTCTTCTCGCCACTCGATTTGAGAGGGCCACATTCGAAGCACGAGCTCGTGGAACTTCTTTTGGCGATCCTGTTTTGTACAAATTAAGGAAATGAACATCCGAGTCAGAGCTAAGTAATGAGAAACAGCGCTTGCGAGGTAGAGTCAACAACAACAAACCTCAGTCGATTTGAGTGGAGTCATTTCGGCGTCAAACACGCGGCGAAATATCGTGAGCGCTTCATGGTCGTCAATGATACGTGGCAGCAGCTTCAGCACAGGTTCACACGCAACGCCTGTAGCACAGTCGAACCAGCAGGTTATAACAGTGTAAGAATCATGCTTTCAGTCTATTCGACATGAGCAACTATCCAGATGATTTCACTTACCTGCTGAAGAACCTGCGGCACTGGAAAGCATAGTCTTCATCAGAGTCATGTACTCTGCAAGGATCGGAAGCGAAATAAACGGTGCAATGATCATCGAGGGCATCTTTCGCACAGACTGCTGCAGATCTTCAGGAAAACCCTCAATCGGTGCACTCTTGATGCCCATCGCAGGAGGTGCCGGTTTCTTGAACACGTTTGTCAACGCCCTCCATCCTGTTCGCCGCCGAAGAATTTCGTCCTGCTCGATGTCCACGGGAGCGTGCGCGGTTCCTCCCCACAACTTCACTTGGCTCCGAAATACGCCAGCGCGTTTCGCCAACAGGGTTCGAATCGGGATTTTGCACCAACAACACACCATCTCTCTCGTTTCTTCTGTAAGATCTTCGTCTCGTGCCACTCCATCATTCTTGTTTGCGGACTTGTGTTTCCTCCGTCCCTTTCGACTCTTCTCTCGTTTTGCCATGCGCAGATGGACAATGAACTCCACCAGCAGGTACAAGTGATCGTTCACAGTGTTTGTCCGCACTAGAAATTTGTACTTGTCTTCTTTCGTCGCTTTCTTGGAGAACTCCCACACATCTTCTTCCCCCGGGTGCCAGTACACTGGGATTTCGTGGACGTTCCCGACGACAGCTCCTCCGCCAGTCTTCGACTTGGTTCTCTTCTTTGCCTCCTGTTTTTTACGCTTCCCGTGCATTTCTTCTTGCTCCTGGAACAGGCACACATGGACGCACCGCTTCAAGACATCGTCTTCTCTCGTGTCGAATGGCTTTAGAACACCGGTCGCTCTCTTGAGGGATGCAATCGCATGTGACTGCCAGCTCTCAACCTGCTCTAGTAGCGCACACTCATCGGTAGCCTCACCCGCGGTTCTCACACTCGAACCGAAGATTGCACCACCTCTCTTATCAATCCCTTTTTGGTTCGGATCCTGCGCTAGAGCCACAATCATCTGGGGCGAAGGAAAAGAGAGCACGTGCTCAAGAGTGTTGGCTTGCAAAGCGCGGCACGTTGCAAATGATGAAATCGCTGGACGGAAGTTAGTCGGAACGCCAAAGAACATGAGCAAGTTCCGATCCAAATCGATCGGAGCTCCCCGAACCAGTTTCTTCATTGCTGTCATCGCGAGTTTCGATGTGCCATCCAAGCTCGCCAGGAACCGCCTCTGTTTGTCTTTGCCGCCTTGTGCTTTGTGAAATTCCTCCATCACTCGCATGAACGCAATGAATTCGTCTTCATTGATGTTGCCGTCATCGTTCTCATCCACAAAATCCAGAAGAGCGTCCTGCTCTTCAACGGACAACTCGACCCCCAGAATCTTGTAGATCAAATGCTCGAACTCTTTTTCATCCAAGACACCATTCTTGTCATTGTCGAGCGACTGGAACGCCTGCCGAATCTCCATTTCACGCCGTTTCGGCAGTAAAAACTGCTTCTGAACAAGCTGCCGCTTGACAAAAGCAGCGAACTCGTGGAAGTCGAGCTGCCCATTTTTATCCAGATCAGCGCGAGCCATCTCCGCATCCATTTCTTCGGTCGTAAACTCGTGACCTAAAGCTCGAAGCACATGGTTGAGCTCTTTCTTCTCAATCGTGTCACTCTGGTCCAGGTCGAAGAAATCAAAAGCTCGGCGCAACGATCGCTTCAGATGTTTTTCATACTCTCCATCAGAGCGACTTCGGATATGCTCATCTTCGCCATCGTCATCGTCCAAGTCGTCGAGATCTTCTTCGTTCCACTCATGGCGCTGTGTATCTCTCATTATCTGTCGAAGCTGAGTCACATCCAAGCCAGAAGACTCCGAGTCATTTTCAGACTCGGCAGATGAAGTGATGTCGCCGTCGAACGCATTTTTTGCTTTGAATCGGTGAGCGGGCTGTCTTCTTGAATAGGCGTTTCTACCAACCCGGGAGCGGCTTCTGCTTCGCTTTCTGGGCGAGAAGTTTGCTCTAGCAGATGCAGTTGATGCTAAGCGTTGGCGAGAGCGGTTCTTTGAGTGAGATCGTTTGACACTGCGATGCGAGCGGTGAGAGACTGTGGATAATTGTCGATTGCTTCTTCGTTTCGCAGAGGATGCTGTTTCCTGCTTTTTTCGCGATCTTGGTGACCAGACGTTAGCCGACAACTCAGCCGAAGAAGATCCTTTCTCCTCACCATCGGTTGTAACAGCTACAGGTTTGGAACTTTTCTTTTTCTTCTGCTTTGCTTTCTGGTCTTTCGTGCGGCTGTCTTCATCGGTCTCAGTTGAAGACGGATCTTTTCGAGCACTTCTCTTTGGCTTCTGATCTCGAGACTTTGCTTTCGTTTTCGATGCCTGGTTTTCAGACGCCGGTTTTTCTGAACTCTTGGCATCCGACGAGGAACCATGGTTCTTTCTCTTTGCATTCGCGCTTTTGGTACGTTTTCGCTGGTCAGTGTGGCTCTCGTCTTCACTTGACGAGACGACCTTCTTCTTTTTCTTTTTTGTGTTGTTTGCTTTCACACGACCCCGAGATTCTTCAGGTGATGATGACTCATCGGACGAAGAAGCTTGTTTCTTTTTTGAGGTGGTGCTCTTCTTTGTAGTTCCCGCACTGGAATTGCCTTTGACTGGTTGCTTTCTTGCAAACGCTTTCCCGATATCCCAGCTGAACGTGTTCTTGCGCGTGTTTTTCTTCTTCTCCTTAGTGTTGCCGCGCTTTTTCTCGCTTTCAGTATCGTCTTCATCGCTGTCTTTCTTCTTATTTTTCTTCAGAAACGGGAATAGTGCAATGAACCCCTCGTACCGGATCCCCCCGTCGTCATTTGTGTCGTATTCATCCACTAGGCAACGAATCTGGGCATCTGTGAGCGGCAAACCCATCTCCAATAGCGCTTCTTTCAGCTCCACGCCGCTGACCTCGCCATCGCCGTCATGATCCATCGCTGAGAAAATCTCGCTTAGATCCCATCCGCCACGGTCGTTTGCTTTCTTCATGAGGTCTTGTACGCGCTTATGCAACTCCTTGATGTCCAGGTGGAGCATTGGCTGCAGCCATCGCGCAAACTGCTCGTAGTCGACACCGAGCTCGTCTTTGCCATACTCGTATTCAAACCGCTCCGTCAACGCCTGCACATCTTTCGTCGACAGTTTGAACACCGGTCGCTCATGCTCTTCAATGAAAGCAGCGAACTGCTCGGACGGGATCCATTTTCGCTTCTTCTTGTCCAGTTTCTTCAGATCCACGAAGATGTTGTACGGCTCCGTCGTGCTCTGGTTGTGCTTGTCGTCGTACTTGTCGATAATCTTGTTCAGCTTGTCCGCGATGTGGCCGAGCTTTTCTGAATCACGGACATTGCAAGCGAAGTCGACGAACGAGAGATAGTCGACCATTGAGCGCTTCTTTCTTTCGGCAGCGCTCTCGTCATCCTCGCTGGCCGAGACGCCTGAACCTTTGGAAAAGCAGTGCACCAACGTATCGTAGTCGGCAGCTTTCTTCAGGTGGATCCCAACTTTCGTGATGCATTTGATGAACTGCATATCTACAATGCTTCCCATCTCCTCTGTGTCGTAATAAGCAAACATCTCAAGCAGCTTCGATCGCGCGCGCTTCTTGTCCTTCCCGTGCATCGCGCTATACACTGCTTCGATGACCGAGAGCTCCAGCAACGGCGTGCGCTTCATCTTACCCGCGTTCCACATCCGCTTGAGCTTGCTTTGAAGTTTCCTCTTGAAGAGGTTCGTGCTCGCAGCGTTTTTCGGTGTGTCTGTCGCTGAAATCGTTCCGCCTTTTCGATCATCGTCGCTCTCGCCGCCGCTACTGGTGCTGTTGTTATTCGTCTTCTTGCTGCCTTTTTTCTTGGTCTGCACTGCCACCTTCTTTTTGGTCTGCACTGCCACCTTCTTTTTGTTTCTGCCGTCGTCACCGCTATCATCATCATCACTAGCTGCACCGCGCCGTTTCTGCCTTCGTGCGTCAGTGTCTTCTTCGTCATCGGATGAGTTCGCCCGCCTCCGCGTCGGAGTGTCTGTGCGCCGCCGCGGCTGCTGCCTCCTGCTGCTGGACTCGCCGCCGCTGCTCGTCGCGGCCCTCGCAGCCTCCTTCACCATGCGCTTCAACATGGCCTTGCTGACTGATCTTCTGCGGATTTCTCAGTGCCAACAGATGCGCGCGCTCAAGCCCGCATTTTCCTGGACACCGCACTCTTCACTGTTGAAGCAAATGGTGTGAGTGACGACGTTTCAAGCACTGCCCTTGTTTTACCCAATCAGAGGGCTGTATTTTTCAGAATGTGGCAGCAGTCAGTTGAAGTGGTCATTTCAGCCAATCGGAAGTCCTCACAGAAAATCCAGTCTGTTTGTCTGAGTTTTTGTGTTGTTGTGCTTTGGCACAATCACAGTTCAGTCAGTCAGGTCGCCTTGTTGAGCAAATCAGCAGCATTTCCAAAAGAGCACGCAAGAGAAGACGACGACGACAAGATGTTCATGCGCGCGGTGAGAAGCCACGCCAAGTACGGCGCTGCGGCGCTGGGAGCGACCACTGCGCTCTCTTACGCGCACTCGGAGCCACGCGTGTACGCCAGCGGGTATGTGTCACCGCTCACAAGTAGCAACCATCTGCAGAGCAGCGGTTTGTTTGTTCCCAATCTTTCACCAAGATTTGGAGGGGGTGGCGATACCAATCGCCCGTTTGCCTGTGAAGTGCGAGTTGCTAATGCTGCGTGAATATTATGTGTATGTGCAGGGAAGCGCTGGGGCGCGGTATTCGTCTTGAATTGTGGAAGGCAAAGGTGAGTGCGCTATGACAAAGTGCTGATCGTCTGATTTTGAGTTAATGCTGACTCCATGCGTTGCTGTTCTGTTGGTGTTATTGACTGATTGATTCCACACACAGCACGAGAATGTCGTGGTGCTCGATCTGGAGAGCGAATTGATTCAATTGGGCATGACCCGAATTCGAAGCTATGAAAATGCCGGTATGATATGTGTCGCCGTGCATGAAGCATCCACTTCAGTGGTGCCATGTCCTAATGCTTCTCTCTCACTTTTGTGTGTCTGGCAGGCGCGCAGTTTGTGCATGATGCGAATAACGTTTTAAGAGCAGCTCTAGACTTGGCTCTGACGGAACTGCCGAATGACGAAGAGGTGGGCACACAGTTCACAGACCGTGGGTTATTGTTGGAGATGTTGCGATCACTAACAGTGTGCGTTCTCTCTTGCCAGGCTGTCGTGACAACCCCACGTGGCCACAAAACTGAAGGTCTCGTATTCGAAGATGATGTCAAGGTCGCTGGCATCAGCATCGCGAAGAAGCCAGAGGTCCAGAAAGGGTACGCAATGCAGTCGATTGTTTATCTTGCAATAGCATGGTGTATTAATTGCCTTTCTTGCAAAAACACAGTCTCCGACAGGTTCTGGAGAGCACGCTCCCGTTCGACTCCAAGTTTGGCGAAATTCTTGTGGCAGACGCTGGCAAGGGGGAATTTAAGGTTCGCTCCAAATTATATTCATTAGAGTCAACAAATCAAACGATCAGGTAATAACTGTTGTGAGTTTGCCTCTTTGCAACTACAGATCGTGACGGCATCTCTTCCAGACGAGTTAGATGGACACGATGTGCTACTGCTGTGCCCAGACTTTGCTGCCCTGGAGCAAGTCAGCAAGATTTTACACGTAAGTGCTTTCTTTCGTCATGTGACGCTTGTTCCTTGTGTCGCAGGTTTACAATGTTCTAATTGAGATCCTCCGCAACCCAGCTTCTCCGTCAGCAAGGTGTTGAAGAAGAGAAGATCACGGTGGTGACTCTGGTTACGTGCCCAGAAGCTGCTGATAACTTTTGCCAAGTAAGTTGCCCCATCCAATTGTCAACCTTTCAGTGCTTCCCCCACGGATTCATATTTATTAACCCGTGTGCCTTTATCGTCATTCTCTCCACAGTCGTTTGGTGATGCTCGTCTTGTCACGGCGTCCTTCGATGCCGCCCGTGACAAGGATGGCTGCATCGTCCCAGGCATCGGCGACTTTGAAGACCGCTACGTGGGTCAAGCTGCGACTGTCGTGGAACTGCCAGAGGAAGCAGAGTCCGAGAGCGACGAGAGCGACGTGGCGAAGAAACTCACTTCGTGGTGGCCGTTCGGCTCCAAGAACTAAGAGTGAGTTTCTGTCATCGTCTGTCGAGTGATGTGATGTACGTGCGCGCTTCAAGAGCGAGGAGACCTTTTGCACATTGCCAGAAGACAACAATAGTGCGTCTTACACGAGTAGCCAACCATGGCAGCTTCCAATAACAAGCCATTATTGAACACAAACTCATTTGCTTCTTGCTCTCTTTTCGTCCTAATTGGTACAGCTCTGCTCATCAACACTCCAAAAAGCGGTGGGATATGTATTGTTTATGTCTACAGCGATCTTTTGCCACGTGCACAGCGTCGTCAGCATCACCGTGATCACCGCTCTTCTATTGAGGACTGTAACAGTGAGACAGCCGTCTGATCGAACAATCAAGAACTGCTTCCTGCGCTCTCGCACAATCAAGTGTCTATTCGAGCGAGAAGAGAGCAAAGAAGAGAAGACAGGAAGACGCAAGCAAGCAACCGCGCGACAGAGAGATCCCCACTCTTGCTATATATCACACACAGGACACAAGCAGCTCAAGCACCAAGATGATGAACTTCAAAGTGACGTTCGCGAACGGCGCGTCGATCAAACTCATGGGGCTCGCAGACGACATCACGCTCGACGGTTTGCGCGCGGAGCTCTTTGCGAAAACCGCAATCCCGCCAGAAGAGCAGCACGGTGAGCGCATGTTTGCATTGCTCTTGTGTGCGTGCGTGTGGGTTTGCTCGCTGACTGAACTGACGCGTATCCTGTGCATGCATGATGTTGGCATTACTCGTAGTGATGACTGGATATCCCCCAAAGCCGCTTGAAGGAGACGGAGTAAGTGGTGACATGTGCATATCTTGCGCTATCAGGAGACACCAAACTCTAACAGTGCGGTATGATATATTTGTGTTACAGGAGAGCACCTTGCAATCGCTTGGCGTGCGATCCGGCTCTGTGCTAGTGGTGAAAGAGCCGCTTCTGGGCGGCGGTGCTGCTGCTGGAGGTCCTGCAAAGCCATCGAGCGTCTTCCTCCGTCGAGTAGTCCCCGCAGACAACAGCTGCCTCTTCAATGCGATCGGGTACGTCCTGATCAATGCCTTATATATCTACAGTGCTGCCGCAATGCACTCGTGTCTTTCAACGTGACCTATTAACCACTTTCGTGTCCTCTTCAATGCTGCAGCTACGCGCTTGGCAAGGGCAAGACGGGCAACGCGACGGCCATGCGCCAGCTCATCAAGGACACGATTCTCGCAAACCCGGACATGTACTCGGAAGTGTTTCTCGGTCGCCCTGTGTACGAGTACTGCGCCTGGATCCAGGATGACAAGTCGTGGGGCGGTGAGATCGAGCTCTCGATCCTCTCGCAGTACTACAAGGTCGAGATGGTCGTGTTCGACGTCACGAGCATGAGCCGCCTCTGCTACGGCGAAGATCAGGGCTTCTCGCAGCGCATGTTTCTGCTCTACGACGGCATCCACTACGACCTCGTGGTCGAGTCTCCTTCGAAGAGCGCGTCCGAGAGCCGCGACACGACGCTCTTCTCGATCAACGACTTTGCGAAAGTCGAGCGCGCGAGCGAAGTGGCAGTCGAGGCGCATCAGAATCACGAGTTCACGGACCTCCACCGCTTCAGCATTCAGTGCCTCGTGTGTCGCGAAGGGTTCACGGGCCAGGTGCGCTTCTTAGAACTGTATTATATAGATGCTACTCTTATTGAATGGGCCAGAGCTGAGAACATAGCGGATGATAGGCAACCTTGCTCACATGTGCCCGTTTTTTTCTGTTTTATCACTTGCAGAAAGAAGCACAGGCGCATGCAGACGCCACGGACCACCGCGAGTTTGGCGAAGTCCGACCATCCAGACAGCAGTAAGCAGCAACCAAGCAGCAGACTCAAGACAATGCAAGATACAACAACTCTGTACTCTATCTACTTTGAATCAGTTGGGAAATTGTAAATCTGCACATTTTGATTATGAATCGGAATAGAAATTGTACCGAGTACGCAAGCAGCCTTGCAGCCTTCAATCACTTGCTTTTTGCAAAACAAGATCAAGCAAAAAATACATTCTGCATGTATTGTGCAAAATAAAGAAAAGGTGAATGCACAAAAAACTAATCTGCAGCAGCCTATGGATCCGCTGCTTAGTGCTTCCTCTCTTCGAAGTCCTGCGCCTCTGCGTAGAGCGGCGAGCGCGGGTCGGACGGGAGCTCGAGCAACTTGACAGCACTTTCAATGTCGCTCGCAATCTCCTCCTTCGCGCGGTACACCAGGCGACTGTACCACCAGAGGCTGGCAATGCTGATCACGCTGAGTAAAATGTTGATCCAGAAGACTGGCGTGAGCGTTGGGATCGCCGCGGGCACGAGCGGCAGAACGATGCGCGACACCGACGCAGCAGAGCCGAGCAGTCCCATGAGCGTGCCCTGCGGTCGTCCGCCCAGCAACTTCGAGAACGCTGCAACCACCACAGCAGTCGTGATCGGACAACCGATGCTCCACACGAAGAGCTCTGCGAGTCCCAAGCGCGCAAACGTGAGGTCGGCCGGCGCAATCACGAGCAGCATGTTGCCCAGAATCAGCAGCACAAAGCCTGACTGCACCCACGTAACGTCCGACACGCGGTGGCGGAAAAACTCAATCGAGAAGTAAGTGATGAGGCCGAGCAACCCGAGGTAGAACTGGAAGTTCGACGCCTCCACCACTGCGCTCGTGCTGTCTGGGTCGCTGCCGGTCACTTCGAGGAAAAGCGGGATATTCACAGTCTCAAAGACCGACAGGATGCCGCGCGCGTTGAAGTTCAAGAAGATGAACACAATCGCGCCAATGTTGACAATGCGGTCCGGGAGGCTCGTCGGATCGTTCAGCGGGTTGGTCGTCGCCTGCGCGTTCGGGCTCTCGAGTGGTCCGTCCTGGATGCCGACGCTCTCGTCAAAGATCGTGAACATCGAGATGATCGTGAGCATGTTGAGAACCACCAAGATCATGCCCGGTGACGTGTACTTGTTGAAGTGGATGCCGAGCACGAACGTATCCGCTTCCGCGACGAGACTGCCGAGCCCCGGCGTCAATGCGTAGCCCAAAAACACCACCGTCGCGAGGATCGTCAGGTACTTGAGGCGCTGGTTGACGGTGGTCAACGCGGCGACGTTTGCACGGCAGACGCTGCGGTTGCCGGCGCCAAAGCCCACGAGGAAGCGGCTGACAGCGAGCACCATGAGCGAGTTGGCCACGTGCGCGTCCGCCATGAGGTAGATGAGGTTGCCGAGCAAGCAAATCGCGGACGACACGATGTAGACAAACTTGAACGAGTAGCGGTCGCACATCCAGCCAAAGACCGTGGATGAGATGAGGCGACCGACCGAGAACACGGACGTGAGCAGCCCCATGAACGCCAGGTCGCCGCCGAGCGACTTGTTGTAGAGGAAGAGCGTCGCGAGCACCACGCCGCGCGAGCTCTCAGCCGAGAACTCGACAAAGTTGATCAGGAACATGTTGACGTACCACTCGAGCAGGCGGCGGCGGCGCGGCGACGGCACAAAGTCGCGCTGCGGCACCTGCGAGGCCGACGGCGGCGGCGTCTTGCCCGTGTGGTGGTGGCTGTTCGATGTGGAGCCCGTGGCGCCGTACGCGGCTTTGGTGCCATTCTGCAGCGGCTGTTGCTTGTCGCCCTTGCACATTGCTGCTCTGCTTGCTGGGACGAGTGGATGGATGGATGGGGCGTTTGCTGTGGGCGGTAAATTAAAAAGTGAGCCTTGGCTGCGCGTGCGGAATTATTGGGAACCGGTGCTGCTGGGTTTTTTTTTGCGTTGGCTGGCGCTGGGCGGAAGATGATCTCTCCTGCCTGACACACGAGCAAGCGGGGAATGCGGAATGATTGTGAGGAAACAAGTGCGCATGTTGCCCTGCTTGTTTGCGTGGGATTGTGCTGTGTTTTTTGCTGGACTTTTTGTGGCGCATTTTTGTTTGTTTTGGGCTGGGTCTTTGGGTTTTCGAGGCGGAATGACCTGTGGATAAGGATTCTGCGTTTGTGGTCAGAAAAGTTTACCAGTGCTGCCGTTGGCTCGCTCCCAACTGTTGCTTGGCTGGATTAAAACCGCTTTTGAATCTTCAGAACCACGTCGCCCATCTCGTCCGGGTCTCCTTCCACTTGTGGATCGTGGCAGGGTCCCTTTCCCGTGTCCTCAAACCAGTTGGAAATACAGTTCGGTCCTGTTTAAGTTTATAATTTGGGATTTGACTTTTTGCGTTTCCTGGTTGAATGGATAGGATACACAAACGCAAGATGAAGCAAGTCTATACTTGAACGAGAACGTCCTATTTTTCGATCACACCTGCGACGCAAAGCATGCAAAATGTGCCGCAGCGCGATGCTTTAAAACTTGACACCAAGAGAGCTGAGTGGAATGAGCCATCATAGAATCCACCATTCTAACGAGAAAAACAACACCACTACTGGAATATCAAAATTGTTGGATTCTTGCGAGTGTCAGTCAGACTCAAATTGAACTGAACCAGCCCGACTGTCTATTTTACTTACTTGATTTGGCTGGGACATGCTTGCAAAATGCTGCACTGGGAACCAATGGCAACATGTGACGCTGCCATCATCGTCATCGCAGATGTGGTCTCCGCCAATCAAATCGCGCAGACAACGTGAATCTTGCTGAGGGAAAAGGGTTGAGTGGTCAAACCATTCTTTTCTTTGGTCCCACTCAACTCAAGAACAGAATAATGGCGTGATGACACCAGCAAAATGATGTTTTTCTCAGTTAATTCTCGTTTTCGCGGCTGAAACTTGCTTTGCTTTGCTTATCGCAAATTGAAATGCAAGCTCAGCTTTATGGAGAGAAACATGCAAAATGCCATGGTAATCCAGCAGTCCAGCGGCTATTATCGAATGCATCATACAAGCATTCTTGGGCACTGCTGAAAGTTGCTTCCAGCATTCCCGAGCTATATAGTCTCTCTTTGTTCTGAAATGCGAGGCTGTTGGTGCGTGACCTCAGTTCTAGAACTATGGAGTTGACAGTCTGCTAAATTTAACAAGATCGAATATTATGAAACTCTTTGAAAAGGCTTTCTGTCACACAACGAAACACAACTCCATTTGATCTCAGTATTGGAACACTTTGAAACGGGAGTTGCGAAGCGTGCTGCACTCACTCACACACTGCAACTGCCTGCTCGAAGCAGCCAACGAGTTGCTGAGCGGGGGGGGGGGAGAGAGAGAGAGAGAGGCGGGGGAACAAGTGTGAGGAGGAGCTGGGAAACACCCACAGAGAGTTGTGGCCGTTATGGTCGACAAGTCATGCCCACTTGGGTATTTCGCATGCAAAGCAACAAGTGGGAGCTTGTTGTTTCTCTCCATCTGGTTCTCTGAATCTGCTGGTTGTAAATGGCTGGTTTGTTGCCGCCTGAAGCATCCAGTCCCAAAGCTCTTGTGTGTGAGTTAAGAAACCACAATCCTGACTGGAATTATGGTTTTGCAGGCCGGACGAGTGTGCGACCCGCAAAATGCAGGTACATGGCGTGGTATTGACATGACATGACATGACATCCATCCATCCATCTCCACTCAGTTTTTGTTTAGTATTTTATCATTATTGTCGTGTTCAAAATTGAGGACAGCTCAGTTGTCCTCTCACCATCTCCACAACAAACCTTGACGAAATAGGTGCATTTTGTTGTCGCTCCTGGAATTGATACTCTTAGCTCAAATGTGCAACAAAAAATCAATTAAACTCTCGCTGTGGCTCTCGTTCGTGTGCTGCCTGCAGCTCACTCAATCTTCCCTTTGCTCGAGCCAACTGCTGTCGGAGAAAGGCCGCCCCACTCACTCGATCTCGTTCTTCTCGTGCTGGTTGCCAGGTCAAGGCAAATGGCTACAGATACGAGTGGCGAAAGGGTGCAACAGGCGTTTCTAGACAACCAGCACGAGGACATCCCCCTTGTTCCTGCGCTTCCCGTTACGCCGCTCTGTCGTGTTGGTCCGTTAGAATGTGAGTAATCAAAAAGCCAATCACAGTGGACGAGTGGAGTGCACGTGGCAAACGCGTGAGTTTGTGTTTGCGCGTTTGGTTGGAAGTGTTCTGAATGCACAGCAAGACTGGCTGGCGTCTGTCTGCTTTCCGACTCTTTTATTATTTTTTCGTGCGTGAAAAAAGAGCTCCTCCTGTTCCCAAGTGCAGCAAATACAGAAGCGCTTTGGCAGCTCAATCAAGGACGATCCATTGGAGCTCCCAGCTGCAACAGCGACACAAAGATAAAGATACCGAGGGTGAGGGAGAGAGAGATAGCGTTGGTGCGACTGAGCAAAGACACATATGAGGAGGAAGAGCTGTGGTCGTTCTGGTCGAGAAGACACACGACCTTCCACCTCTCTTTTTCCCTTTCAACTCTGCCATTCACAGCCACCAGGTAAACAATACATTTTTTTACATCGGAATTGAAGTTGCTGCGTATAAATGATAAATGCCTTTCTCAGCTTTGTTGCCACTCAGGTCATGTGCAGACGACTGTGTCTCCAGCTACGTAGGTATTGCGCTTGCTGGCTTGGTGCGCCAGTGGTATGAGCACCAGTGGCATGTCAACTGTTTGACATGCCACGAGACTGACTCCATCCATCCATCTCCATTCAGCTTTTGACTTTCGCCTTTCACCATCTCCACAATAATAAAATAGCTGCATGATTTGCTTTTTGCATAATATGGCTTGACAATCAATTCTCAACAAAAATGTACCGCACCGTAGAGCCGACACGAACGAAAGAAAATCCCCAGCAGTTCGCGGTGGGACTGAATTGTTGCCTCTTCATCCTTGAGTGATGCCTAAATGCCGACTGTTATGAGCGAAAGACCGCCCCCAAGTTCTCGTGCTGGTTGCCTGGTTGATCAGATGGCTACAGATATGTGCATTCTACACGCCCAGCACAACGACATCCCCCTTTTTTCAAATGGCTCAACTCGTGCTGGTCCGTAATTCGACTGTACCCATGTGAGTCATCCCGCATCTTTAAAACCAGCCAATCACAACTCACGTCCTTGCCTTCTGATTCTTTTTGTTTTCATTCGCGACCGCGCAAAGGAGGGTCTCGAAACCGTTTTCTGCGTCAACATTGGACAAAAGCCGACACAAAGCATGCAGCTGCGTTTGTTGTGCAGACCACCACAGCGAAAAAAAAATCGATCGGCAACCAGTCCTGCAAACGAGCCAGACGGGAGCGTGAAAGGTGAAGGCGTTGTGGTTGTGCACGGGAGGAATTGATCATATGTAATGTGATACCCCCAAGAGGTTGGCTCTATACCCTCCGTAACCTGGGATCTTTAAACTCGTCCTTCCTCTCTGTGTTCTTCCAGTCGATGGACATTCACAGACAGATCGTTGTAAGTCTACCTTTATAACAAAGGACTGCTTGATGCACTGATGCGCATCCATCTCCGATCAACGAATCTATTTAATATCCCCTGCGTCCACACAACAGTGCTAGTAGTCAGAAATTCAAAATTTTCAACACAGTATTTGGAACGCTCTCTAAACGAAACTTGGGCCAATTTGGTGCACGAATTATAGCCACAAACAACAACTAAACTTGCCTTTGGAGTGGTAAAACGTGAGGGAGAGAGAGAAAACCACGCGAGCAGAAGTGGCCATTTCGGTCGTTCTGGTCGACAAGACATATACTCCAGTCGAACATTTTTCTTAATAAACTCCGCTATCGATGGGCTTGAAAGCACGGCACCAGCAGAATCGCAGCGCAGACTTTACATTTTGGTTTTCTTGCAGGCTCTTTGACTTTATAGACAGCCACCTACCTGTGTTAATGATGGGAAATGAAACTATCAGAGTCCGACTTGCCAAACGAACGCCTTCGCGTTTCCATAATTGCCATCTATGTCAGGAGCTGTGCAGACGACTGCATCTCTAGCTGTGCATGTACTCAGTGGTGCAGAGTATCAGATTGACATGACATGAGACTGACTTCATCCATCCATCTCCATTCAGCTTTTGAGATTTGCCTTTCGCCATCTCAAATACCGTATAGGAACTATGAAATGGCTGCAATAATCATTTTGATGGTTGAAAGAATAATTTTTGAGCGGGAATCAATTTTGAAGGTTGTTGTCCCTGCCGCGGTTCGTTCATTCACAACCGCCTGAAATTTGTCCCTTGAGGTGATACCCAAAAATGCCAACTGGAAAGGAAGAGAAGCCGCTCCAAATGCTCGTGCTGGTTGTCTGGCTGATCCAAAATGCCTACACATACAACAAGCTTTTGACGCGCATTCTAAACGACCAGCACTGCGGCATCCCCTTTTTGTGTTACTTCCCGGGTTCGTGTTGGCATATGTTCGTCGGCTCCATGGATTCCGTCCACGTGATGAAGATCTTCGAAAAGTCGCTTCCATCAATTGACATAATCTGAAAGTAACCAAGGAGAGAAAGTAGGCAAGAGCAAGTAGATGACGATGAAGAAGGCGTTTTATTCAACTATTATGGTCTTTATGTAGGAAACCTGGAACATAAACTGGTATTCACTCGTGGATAATAGTTTTCCTGCAATCACTGGCGGTAAAATAACTCTGGGCAGGAGCAGCTTGCTTCAAGTAGCTTGACATCCATCAAGGCAAGCCATACAAGCGCCACAGTCAAAGAAAATTATTCACGATATGGCAGATTTTCCGTAGCAACTGCGGACGTCTACAGCGACCACAGGACCCACGTGTAAGTAAGTCTTGTCCGCTGTCGCCTACTTAGTGGCTTCTGCACATCGCTGACGTGTTCGCATCTTGCAGGCCCGATTCGCCTGGCCGAGGAGAACGTTGTTGGCAAATGCTGCTCACGTATGATCTCGTGGAGAGCATCCAGGTGGGGTCGACAAGGTTAAGAACTTGAATCAGATAGAACAAGGATTTTGTTAATCATCGTTGTAGTACATATTTACGGTTGTGGAAATCCACGTGTTTAGAGCAAAAGAAAAATCCTTTTTGACTGGATTAAAGTAAGCAATGGATTTTTCATCTGCTCTAAACACGTGACCACACTTGCCTTAAATAGCGCGGGTACCCAATCAACGTGGGTGAATTTGGGTTCGAATTCAAACGGGTGTTCGTGGGCAGCCTTTTCGCACCCATCAATTAAAAAAAGCGAAGATAACGCTGGGGCACACAAAATAACCAATCACTGGTCGCGGAATGCGTTCCTAAACATTTTTAGCCACTGAGAGGTCAGCCAAAGTTTATAAAATAGGCGTTCAGCTGTTTTGCCATTTACCAACCTGCGTTGTTCATCCACAGATACTGATTATCTTCGGCTGGCTTCTCCAGCGGCCAGCTGTATGTACCGGCCGAAAATAGCCGAACTTAAGCTGTAGACAAGTCTGCACTATTAGTAATTTGTATCGAAAATTCTATGTTGATTTCCTCCTATGTACAACTTTATGTGATCACACTACTTTTTTATCCACCAGTATTTTATGTGACCACACTGTTTCTTTCGCTCCAGAACTGTGGGGTAAAAGTCGCTCGCTCACAAAGCTCACTCACTGCAAGAGTGAAGGCGAACATGGCGCTGGAGCTCACCAACAGGGCAGAGGTACATCGATCCACAGCGCCTCTCTTTCTCTATATCATGCGCGCAGACGCGTGTGTGTATGTGTACACTTAGTAAACGTATGTCTATGTACTGCTCACTTGCTCACTCTCGTGGGTGTTCCCTTGCTCTCCTTGTCTCTGTCATTTCCAATTCAAAAGGCTGCGATCAAGGAGTTCTTCCAGCGTGAGGATGCGATCACCAAGCTGGGCGACCTCTACGCCGACGTGCTCTCGCAAGTGGAGAAGCGCGTGAAGGCGGACAAGCCCGTGGAGTTCGTGCACACGATCCTGGACGTCGCGGTGCAGAAAGTGGTCGAGAAGCTCTCATGGGAGCTGCTCAAGGTGCCGGACGCCACACTGAGCAGCGTCGGCGTGCCCGCGCTACTGGACTTGTGTATCGCCGGGGTGGGGCGCAAGTTCCTGATCAACAGCGCGCCGTACAAGGTGCTGGAAGACCTCATGGAGGGCCAGACGATCAGCAACTGCGAGAAGCTCTGGACGCTCCTGGAAACGCGCAAAGAGAAGCTCACAACGGTAACGTACTGTAGTCCCCTGGCCCCCTTTCTCTCGCTTTTCCCATACAGCGATATGCTTGCTCATTCGCGCCCGTTATGCTTGTATTATACCTATTAGTCGGATTTCATCCCCGAAGCTGGTCGCAACACGAAGGCGTCGCTCTGCCTGCTGAAGATGTGCAACGCGCTGCTGCGTCGCCTCTCAAAGACCCACAACAGCGTCTTCTGCGGCAAGATCCTCGTCTTCCTCTCCTTCACGTTCGCGCTCTCGGAGCGATCTGCCGTGAACCTCATGGGCAAGGTGCGAGGTCGCTTGCAGACCCTGGCTGTGAACACTACGGGGTAATGACTGACCACTCGTGCTCCTCTTTTTGTTGTTTTTATCGACAGCCAAATGTGTCGAACGTGACTGCGTTTGAGGACCAAGACGCGTTTGACACTGCTGAAGCGACGGACTCGGCCGCTGTGGCGGACGCCGTGCCTTCTTTTGAGGTGCGAACCATAAGAGCCATTTTGAGCTTGTAAGCGTCTGATTGTTACCAATATTGATTTTCTTTCGTACAGATTGACAAGGAGCAGCATGGTGCGGACACGGGGCCGATCGACTACAACTTGTACCGCACGTTCTGGGACCTGCAGCGCTACTTTCGCGAACACGAACTCGCTGTCCAAAGCGCCGACAACTGGGAGAAATTCGTACGTAGTTAAAGTACCGTCTCTTTACAACATTCGGATGCTAATGTGCTACTTGTTTATGTCATAAATGTGTGTTTGTAGTTTGACGAGCTGAACGTGGTGCTGTCGGCGTTTGAAGGCAACGCGTTCTCGAGTGACGACCTGGAGCGCACGAAAGATTTGCTGAGTGCGCAGGCGCAATCTGCTATCAATGGAGGAGACGCTGAGAAGAGCAACGCGCCGTCGAGTCAGGACCATTTCTTCCAGCCAAAGTACCTCACCAACAGCCGGTTGTTCCGCCTACAACTGCGCGATCCGATCCTGCGCGAGTGCATGCTGACGCAGTTCCTCATTCTGTTCAACTACCTCTCGAAGGCAAAGTTGCCCAGTGACGCGCTGACGCCAAAGTCGAAAGTCTTGGAGATGCACGACCGTGTTGTCAAGCTGCTCAAGCAAACGCCCTCGGACGGCGAGGGTTTTAGTGAGATGGTCTCGCGCGTGTTGGAACGCGAGCGCAACTGGACCAAGTGGAAACAGGAGAAGTGTCCGCCGTACGAGAAGCACCCAAAGGAATCAACGAAGGGAGAGCTCTCGCCAAAGAAGAAACCTCGTCTTGGAGATGCCGGCGCGCTTGGATCGCGTCCTCCGATGGGGATGATGAAGCGAACGCGTCAGGCACCTGCTGGTGGCGACTCGTCGTTGCTGGAACAGATCTTGACCGAGAGCTCCAAGCCGTCGCAGATTCTCGAGAAGATCAAGGGTGACGAACGCGCAACCGAAGTCCCGCTGCAGAACTACTTGGACCGGTTCACGGAAGCGTGGGATCCTGAGAACGGTATCGAAGAAGCGTACTGGCCTGACAAGGACAAGATGCACTGCTGGCGAACGATGCGCGTGTCGATGAAAGCCAGCGTGGAGCACATGGACCTGGCGATTAACGGCGCAGGAGCGCTCGTGAAGGGCATCTTGAAGATCCAGGACAAGCCGAAAGAGGCTGCTGTTACGCCTACTGCTGCTGGGACGTCGACCGAGTTGACTAGTGCCCATGAAGACGTTGAAAGTGACGTGAACGCGAACGGAGCTGTTGAATCGACTGAAAAAGCAGAGAAAGTGAAAACTGAGGTTGAGAAGCAGCCTGTGGCGGTGGTGAAAGAAGAGCGACGCGAGTCTTCGTCCTCTACTTCGACGCCCAAGTACTCAGGCAGCAGCAGCAGCAGCAGTCGCGACGCTCGCCCTCCGCTCAAGAGAGGCCGCTCCGACGACAACCGCGTCAAGGAAGAGCCTATGGAGGTAAAGCAACATTGTCGCCTTCTGATTTGGTTCATATGAAGATTTTGAAGATTTGTGCTGATGCAAAGGTTGTTTGGTGCTGTTGTTGTTTGTTGTGTAGAGCGGTGCAAGACGTTCGCGACCGTAGGTTAGGAGCTTTCCGAGTATCGCACAGTTCAAGCAGCAGAATCGCAGTATATTGATGAAGACGTGTGGTGCACCTCTCATAAAGCAAGGACGAGTCCAGAGAAAATATACTATCCCAGTGATCATCATTACGGCTGCTTCCTGTCCACTCGGTCAACGTTCTCCGGCGCTATTATTAGTGCCAACTGCGAGATGTCGAATGGCATTTCTGCCATTGAGGTGCGTGCTGTTATCGCTGTGGATTCTCAGTTTTCGAGTGAGTGGTGCAGATGGAGAGCGAAGATGGCGGCGACGACGACACGCTCGACTACGAGCTCAACCTCCTGGCGATGCAGTTCCAGAAGTACGCGTGCCGGAGGCTCTACGTCTCGGACGTGTGGTTCATCTGGTGCGTGGAGACAAAAATTATGTGGATGGATGGCTATTTTGCTGATTCACATGCTTGGACTGTTTCCAGGACTCTCCTGGATGCCGAGTGCTACGATGTGGATGCGCGAGACAACAAGGTTTGTGGTCATTAGCATAGCTTTCTCAAGCGAACTGTGATTCGCATTGTTCTGATACCACAGTGTTGGGTTATTGGCGTGACTTTGGATACTGGAAACAACAGGGGGTCCCGCCGATCGTGTATGCAGCAAAGGTAATTGGGATTTGAGCAAAAATACACTGATGTCCTACTTGACACGCTCACGTGCTTTTCAAAATCGTACTGGAAATCGCCCCACAAATCAAGCGAGGCAGTCTGATTCTCCTGTGGCTGCTTCTTCGCTACAAGGCCGACATCAACGCCATCACGAAAGTAAGATTGTCGCCATTTTGAGCGTATCCTGTTGCTGATCTATTTGCTGTATCAGAACCAACCAATCTGTATTTTTGTTGTTGTATATTATCCCAATTCAAAGCTTCGGGAGAGCGCGCTGATCGTCGCGTGTCGGAAGAAGCGCATGTGCGTCGTCAAATTCCTGCTTGAGCACGGCGCGTCGCCCGATGGGATGGATCGAACCGGGTACTCGGCGCTGCGGTGGGCGGTCGAGCACGAGCATCTGCGCATGCTACGACTGCTCTTGTTCCACAACGCGTCGGTGATGAAGGTGAGTGGAATGGACGACGGCGGTAGCTTCTCAGTGCGATTGAGAACCTTATAATCGCTGCACATTGACAATGTTAATAGGATTGCTATACGAGCAATTCTGCTGTGGAAGTGGCGATGAAAGGCTCGACGAAGACTCACGCGATCATGGTCGATTTTCTCCAGCAACGGCTCGGTAAGCTCCGTTCTTTTGGTCTATAACTATGGGCTAAGAGTGCAAGTGCTTACAGTATAGTTTGTGTTTGTCCAGTCGACGAACGTCGGGAGTTGCTTGTGCAGGTGACGCTGAAGAAAGAACAAGACGAAGTGAACGCGATCAGCAAGTTTCGAAAGAAGAAGAAGAAGGCAAAAGACAAGCAAGCGGACTCCGTTGGCGGCGACTCAGGAAGCAAACTGCAAGACAAGTCCTCCCAATTGACACGTCGCCGCCGCCATCGTCGACTTGGACAGCAGCTGAAGAAAGTTCACGTCACTGCGTCTAAGGATGCGACATCGCAAGCTTCCTCTACGACTGCCGCTGAAGCGAATGAAGGTCTACTGGAGAACTCGGATGCTTTGAAGAGGTTGGTGCAGGAGCGCTTGGACGGCAGCGCTGCTGCTGCTGGCGTGTGGGTGCGAGCCGGTCCAGGAAAATGGAAAGCGCAACGTCGAGAGGCGGCTTCTGCTACTTCTTCTACCTCTGCGACGCCGCAGGCATCTGAAGCAGCAGCTGCAGTAGCAACCCAAGTCGTGGCATTCGACGCATCACTGGAAGACAATAATGGTAAGCGCACGAAGGATCTGCTCAAGAGCGACGTCCGCTGGAACGCGTTCCTCAAGACGATCAACAGCGAACTGGGACACGAAGCTGAAACCAATCTCCTCCATCTGGAGGATCTCGAGTAGCCTGAGCCAACTGCCGTGCACTGCGACACGAGAGAAAGAGATGGATCGCTCTGAAGCTTTCCACTGCTCATCACTGAGCGAGCGCACGCAAGTGTTCACTTGCTTGGAGCTCGCGGCGTACGCCAGGGATCCATTTTCTCACGCCAACAGCAGTTGGAGTAGCATGGAGTACGCGAAGGTAGCGAAGCGGGAGCACCAGAGTAGCTACGAGTGATGCTGGCACTGCGACAAGCTCCACCCCTGCGCTACGCTTCTACCGGCGGATGCATTGCGCAGCGCCAAGTGGGCAAATGTCCCCACGGACGCCACTCTGATCCCCTGATGCGCATCAGCCCACCCAAGCGGTGCCTTGACAAAAATGTACCCATGTCCAGTGGTCAGAGGATGAGCTGTCCACAAAAATGCGACACTTCAGGATCTGTCTTAACATTACTCTTATTTAACGTGAACCACATCACATTAGTCTTTCAAATCAACCCAAATTGACTGACCAAGCGTGCAGGTGTCCTGGTTTAGCGGAACTCCACCACGCTACTCTAGGCGTTGGGTACACTTTTATGTCAGTCCCTCCTTGAAGCAGGAGGACAGAGCGAGCTGATCATTTGTCAGCTCAATTCTCAATCAAAAGGTCTGACGAGCCTTAAGAGCTCCATTCCCAAATTTGCCAGCCCAGCCCCACGCCAAGAGCCTCAAGTCTAGCCACCCCCACTCTCCCATCGCCATCATGTTCAGCATGAAAGAAGAGCCCTCCAGTGGCGGTCCGCGCGTCATCCGCCTGCCGCCGTACAAGTACGTGCACGTGCTGGACACCAACTCGAACGTGTCGCGCGTGCTCGCCGGACCGCTCACGTACACGCGCCAGGAACACGAGCACGTACTCACGGGCGTGCAGGACATGATCGTGCTCCCGGCGCAGCACTACGTGGAAATCCGCAACCCGGTCGTGCGCACGGCCGAGGGCGAGGTCGTGCGCGACCAGTTCAACCAGGCGAAGCTCCAGCACGGCGAGTTCGAGATCCGCATCCACGACCAGTTCCCCGACCCGTTCCCATTGTACCCCGGCGAAGTGCAGGTCGAAGGCATCAAGCGACTGCGCGTTGTGCCGGTGGACACGGCGCTGCGTATCCGCGTGACGCGCAAAGTGGACAAGTACGTCGCAGGGGACGAGTGGCTTTTCGTTGGACCAGCGACGTACTACCCTCGCGTTGAAGAAGAAGTCGTCGCAGTGGTGAGCGCGATCATCATCAAGAAGAACCACGCGATCAAGTTCCGCGCCGAGAAGAAGTGCAAGGACTCGCTCGGCATCGAACGCGATGCCGGCGAAGAGTGGCTCGTGCGCACCCCCGGCGCGTACCTGCCGCAGATCGACGAGGTGCTCGTGGAGACCATGGCGGCGCACATCTTGACAGACAAGACCGCGCTCCACTTGCGTGCGCTGCGCACTTTCAAAGATGTATACGGCGTGCAGCGCAAGGCTGGCGAGGAATGGCTCGTGACGTCCGACACCACGGAGACCCACGTGCAGGACGTGCACGAAGCCATTGTGGGCAACGTCGACATCATCACGCTCACGAACCGCCAGTACTGCGTGATCGTGGACCCCGTGGTCGACGGCGTACAGAAGCGCGGTACGCGCCAGCTGCGCAAAGGCGAGACGTCGTTCTTCCTCTTGCCCGGTGAGAGACTCGAAAATGGACAGATTGAGGACATTTGCATCTTGGCGGACGACGAAGCTGTCCTCCTGCAAGCGACTGAATCGTACATCGAAAAAATGTCCACCCCAGATGGTGATCAGAACAACAACAATGCCCAGAAAGACATCAAGCGCGAAGCTGGCGAGCGGTGGATGGTGCACGGCCCGCGCGAGTACATCCCGCCGATCCAGGTGCAAGTGGTGGAAGTGCGCAAAGCCATCCCGCTCGACACGAACGAGGGCGTGTACGTGCGCGACAAGAAGACGGGCCAAGTGCGCGCGGTGAAGGGACAAACGTACATGCTCCAGCCAACCGAAGAGCTCTGGTCGAAGCACTTGTCCCCCGAGGTCGAGGAGCTCCTGTTCTCGCAATCCGCTGGGTCCGCGTACGTCAAGGACCCCACACAGCCCACGAAGACAACCGCGAGCTTGGGTCCCTGGCACGCGAAACGAGCGACCGACCGGACGCGCGATCCAACGCGCGTGGTCACGTTTGAAGTGCCGCACAATGCCGCGATTCAGGTCTACGACTACAAAACCACGTCATCGCGGATCATGTTTGGCCCCACTCTGGTGATGCTCGACCCAGAGGAGCAGTTCACAGAGCTGCGTCTCGCTGGCGGAGTGCCAAAGGAGCCGAATGTGATCCGCACGCTCTGTCTCCAGCTCGGTCCAGATTTCATGCGCGACAAGGTAAGTTTGGCTTGATTTCCGTTTCTCTATTGCGATGATGGAGAGTATCCCACTAATCATGCTGTTCTTCTTGTTTGTTTTGCCCCTCAATCGTAGATCATTGTGGAGACCTCGGACCACGCGCGTCTCTCGCTCACGATCGCGTACAACTGGCATTTCAAAGTGAACCCGAAAGACCCAGAGGAAGCCGCGAAAGTGTTCAACGTCAAGGATTTCGTGGGCGATGCGTGCAAGACGCTCGCATCCAGGATCCGCGGCGCCGTGGCAGTCGAGAGCTTCGACCATTTCCATAAGCACAGCGCCAAGATCATCCGCACATCGATCTTCGGGACCGACGCGAACGGAAAACTGCGTGACTCGCTGCTCTTTGACGCCAACCGCCTCTGCGTCACGAACGTCGACATCCAATCGGCTGAGCCCGTCGACCACCAGACGCGCGAGAGTCTCCAAAGATCCGTGCAACTTGCGATCGAGATCACCACAAAGTCCCAGGAAGCGCGCGCCAAGTCGCAGGCGCAGCAAGAAGACGAAGAAGCCAAGGGGCTGCTGCTCAAGCAACAGCTGGAGAACCAGTCGCACGCCGAAGAAGCGCGCAAGAGCCTCGTGCAGCTCACCGCCGAGTGCAGTGCTGTCGAAGCCGAAGGTGCAGCTGTGGGCAAGGCGAAAGCTGCCGCCCAGGCAGCCGAGATCGAAGGACTTGCTGCCGTGCGCCAGGCAGAGCTGCGCGCCAAGGCGAACCGGATCGAGCACGACGCCAAGCTGCTCCGTTTGCGCGAAGAGCAGGAGCTCAGCGTCGTACACGCGAAGCAGCTCGCAGAGATCGAGATCAACAAGAAGCGCGAGCTCATGGCGATCGAGGCCGACAAGTTCCAGCAGATGGTCGGCAGCATTGGCAAGGAGACGCTTGTGGAGATGGCGCGCGTCGGACCGGAGACTCAGGTGAAGATGCTCGAAGCGCTCGGACTCAGCGGCTACCTCATCACGGACGGCAAGTCGCCCGTGAACCTCATGGGCACAGCTGAAGGGCTCATCCGCGGGATCTCCTCCGCGCCAGCGTGAGTGACGGAGTACTGGAGCTCATCCTCTTCAGAATCGCTCCGGCATCACGCAGCAAAAGTTTCCACGCTCTCAATAATCCGTTGCTCCGACCTTGTCGCTGGAGAAAACAAACATTAACGTCACACAATAAATATTTGAACCGTGTACACACGCACGTTGCCATGAGCGATTGCCTTTTAACTCACATCCCCAAAGGTCATGGAGCTCTTCACCTTCTTCACTTGTCCTATCCATCGATCGATCGATCGATCATGCGGCGAGCTTTACAGTGGTGTGCTGTGTGTGAATAACTTGCGAGAATGGCCGAAGCAACCACAAGAGGATGCCTGCCCGCTCCTGCGTCCAAATTGCACAAGCGGCCATTCAATTATTCCATGAGAAAAGAAATGAACCCACCCACTGCTGCTGACGAGATCCTTTGACTGACTGACTGGATGACTGGATGGGTGTGGGGTGAGGTGTCACACAAAACGACAAAAGACGAAAAAGAAATCCGGTGGCGCGAACGACCAGGCGCGAAATCCCGCCAGCTTGAATTCACTATGCTGCCTACATTGATTGTATTAGCTCAGTTGGTAGTCGAAACCAAAACACCAAATAGTATTTATAATGCTCGGGCACTGTGAATCACTTGCTAACAGCCAATCACAGCTGTTACATCCCGAATATCACCCAATCACATCGCTCGGAAGAGTTGCAGGATGAGTGCGCGGGCTGTGGGTGGGGGAGAGTCGCGCGGGTGTGTGTGAATAATTTCCGCGCGCATTTGATTCACCAAAAAGGGCAGGAAGCATCGACCGCGCGCGCGTCCGAACGAAGGTTAAGAAGGACGCGGACAGCAGCCCCAGCCTTCCTTCCTTCCTTCGCCACCGATCTCTCTCGCTCTCTCGTTATCCTCAGCTGACTCCGTCCGCGCTGTGCGTAGCCCTCCCCAGTGTCTTCGTCCGACGCATGCCAGAGGGGCCACACCCGCAGCAGCAGCAGCAGCACCTGAAGAAGCACGGCGAGCAGGCAGCGAACGGCAACCGATAAACAGACAGACAGACAGACACACAGACACACGCGCGATAGATCCAGCCGCACACACAGAGACACACACGACAGGGAGAAGACGCAAGCGAGTATGGGGGACAACTGGAATCTGGACGTGAAGTTCCAGGGCCACTCGATTGGACTCGTGGGGCGCCTGCCGGCGGAGAAGCGCGTGCTGCTCAAGGAGTTCCCGCGCAAACTGGTCGTGGGCACCAAGGCGAAGCTCGCCGCGATCCCGCATAAAGGCTTCTTTTGCAAGTTCTTTGCGAAGAATTGCGAGGAGATGAAGATGTACATGAAGAAGAACGAGTGCGCGCTCTGCGTGCAGTTTGTCGCGTCGACCTTCAACTTCACGCTCTACTTGATCGTGCCCACTTCGCTCAAAGGACTCAAGTGCCTGCACCGGCTTCGCAAAAGCGGTATGTTGTGCTTGTCGTTTGAATATGTTGCATCTGTTGGTGAGAGTCTGACGTTTTGGATTTCCTTTCTTGTTGTTGGTGGCAGGCGCAAGCGAAGACTCGATCAAGTCGCTTTGCACAGACCGAGACGGCGTGATGATCGGGTTCATTGTTTCTGAAGTCAACTCGGAGCTCGAGGAAAAGATGCACGAGCGGCACAAAGTGATGCAGGAGCTCGTGTCCACCGCAAAGGCGATTTCGAACACTTTCGGTGACCCGATGCTCGAATTTGACTTGATTATCGATCAGCTCGACACAAAACCTTCAGCGATTCAGGTGCTGGATGCAACGCAATCGATTGTTGCAATGCACTGCGGATATGTGACCTATGAGCGCTCATATTTACTGATGTGTGCGTTTTTTTTTGTGCCTACTGTTTTGCATGGTTCTGCTGCCAGGTTTGCTCGAAATTCATCATCCGCCACCAAAGCATGCACGAGCACATCCGCGAAAAGCTTGTGGAGACAATGGACGCGCTGCAAACATCGAAAGCAAAGTCGAATATCATCTACGTCGTGCACGACGTGATCAAATCTGTGCGCGCAGGGTTCCCGCAGAAAGACCGCAATGATAAGATGCGCGAATCACAATTGGTGGTGTCGCTGGGCAAGGTTTTGTACACGCTTGCGCAGAGTCTGCCGGATGAAGCTCGACACTCGGTACGTATGCATTTTTGCATGCATTGGGACTGTCGATTCGATTGCTGGTGGAAACCATTGTATTAATTTGCGATTGTCCGACTGTTGATGTGATGCGATTGTTGCTGTCGCTGTGGCGCAGACTAATATCCGCGCAGTATTTGAATTTTGGACGAAATGGGGACTCGATTTCTCGAATCCAGCGAAAATTGAGAACGATGCGAGTGTGCAGAAGGACCTGGAGACGATGGCGCGAATCGATGAGACGTTTGAGATTCTGGAGAAAGAGGCGAATTTGCTGTCTGATGCGTCGTCTTCGCCCGTGAAGCAGATCGCGTCTGCCGAGGTGCTCGCGTTCATGAAGACGCACGGGATCCAGCCGGGGCCGTGGGAAGTGTACCTGTCACGAGCGACTACCCAGGAGCTGGAGGAACTCGACACGGTGCTGACGCTGAACACCAAATACTACCGCTTCAACAACTGGGACGCGTCCGACAAGGGCAGTCGCAAGTGCGGTGAGTACTTTTTGCACCACTACGTTAAGTTCCACATGCCGATGCTTTTGAAGCACTCGTTCAAGAGCAGCAGCAGCAATTCGAAGCGAAAGAGAGCCGACCTGGACCCGTTGCAGATTTATAAGCAAGCGTTCCTCTGCACGTGGGACGTCGACCAGGCTGCGCAGCGAGCAGTTTCGGATGTGGAGCGATCAGTGTTGGACGACATCTGGAAGAAAATGGAGACTGAGAAGTGCTTGAATGCGTCGGCATTCGTGTTCGGGAAGATCCGTAGATTGAAGACGATCCACTTCGCCAAGAACCCGGAGATTGAAGCCATTTCGAAGAACATTGAAGATGAAGAGAAGGTCGACTTGGAGAAGCTGGTAACGGACATGGTGCGCGTATTCAAGCTGGATTCGATGGCGCGCGAGGGTTTGAAGAAAGTGAAAGCACGTACAGATCTCTGCAAGATTGCGAAAGAGCTCTGCGACCGATGCAGGCACCACATGGTCGCGAACCCGTCGGTTCACATAGTTAAGTTATGCCAGAAAGCAGTCGCGGCGAAGAACCCGAAGAAGTCGTACTCGTCTGCGATGAAGAGTATGATGTCTCGCCAGATGAAGCTCTCGGCGTTATTCGACAGAGATGGACAGTACGTATTCACTGGTATTGCTGTTATGCTGAGTCTGTTTTGTTGGTACCGTCGACACTAACCATGCATCACTTTCCCCATTTACAGGAAGAAGCGAAAGCTGGAGAACGCATCGCCATCTACAGAGATCGATTCTTCCGAGTCGTCTCACTCGGACCTCACGGACGCAGAGCTTGCAGCGTTGAAACGGAAGATCCCAAAGCCTCCAAAGCTCTCCTTCAAGAAGGTCGATCTCAGTACCATCACTTACCGAGAAACCAATGACAACGGAACGGTTGGCGTGGCAATCTCGGGTATCCCAAACGCTGGACGAGGGCTGTTCAACCTGTCGGACCACGCGTGGCCGGCATTCTCAGTGGTCTGTATCTTTGGCGTGCGGCGAATCACCAAGGAGATGCACCACGACGGACTGAACAAAGTCGCGCGCTGTGGAGAACTCGGCGAGACGTTTGTCGTTGTGAATGGCGTGATTCGCGATGTGGAGAAGTTCCAGACCCAGTACGGACACCGTCTCGTCCCTTTCGACGGCCTCGTGGATGCTGACGGCTCAGTCGGTGGGTTCCCAAACGACCGCGTGTACGAGTACCCCGCGGACGTGTACTGGGACGCGTCTGGTTTCTACAACAACTGCATCCTCGTGCCCGGCTGCCTCATTGAAAACCCGCAGGACCCGAACAGCCCGATCACGCTGAACCAGCTTTACATCGTGACGTGGAAGGAAGTGGCTGTCCGCGAAGAGTTCTTCTTAGCGTACGGCACGTCGTACTACGAGGACGACGACAAAGACAATTAGAGAACGAGTGGCGTGCGAGTTCGCCAAGTTAGTTAGAGACGAACGATTTTTTTTGCTTCGCAGGACGATAGACGAGAAGAAAGAAGAAGCTGAGCGAGCGAGCGCCTTTGTAACCTAAGCTAGTAGTACTCAAAACACAAGCGGCACTCGCTACCACTCAACCACCAGCCATCTCTGCGTTGCGCCTTCTTTTGGATCAAGTGTCAAGGCATTGCTCAAATTCGTCGCTGGCATGCAAAGGGCTTCGTTCGCCCTTGAGGGTTCTCTTTATATCTTATCGCATAATAAATCTACTGACGACACATGTTCTCTTCCTACGAGAAATCGCCATCACCGCCACTAACTTATAAAACCAAACTCACGTAAAGCCCATCTATCTACACAGGCACGCTCGCGTCCAAAGCCGCTCGACACACTGGACACGTGTGCTGCATGTTGAGCCACACGCGCACGCACGCGGCGTGGTATACGTGGCTGCACGCGAGCTGCAGCGTCTGCTCTTCGCACAGGTCGCCGCAGCAAATCGGGCATTCCGAGTCATCGTGGCTGCTGACCGTTGGGTCACTCTGGTTGCGGCTTCGCACTGGAAGTTCTTGGACCTCCTCTCGCGCGGAGGACATGTTCATGATCTTGTCCGCGGCGGCAGCGCGGTGCGCCGCGATGTCCAGAAACTGCTCGAGCACATAGCGCGCGTTCACCGTGCTCTCACACTGGTGCTCACGGGCGAGCACCGCGAGCAGCAGGTCGTTGACGTACTCTTGGATGACGCCCGAGAGTCCGTACTGCGAGGTGACGGAGTTGTCGCCCCACTTCTTGCGCTGGCTTTTGTACAAGGACGACTTGGCGATGCGGCGCAGCGGCCCACAGCAGGCGAACTTCTGGCATGCGCCGATCGCTCGCTGCGTCTTCTTGCGGAGCTCCTGGTACTCGCTCGCTGTCTTCGTGAGCACCCACTTGCTGTTCACGGTGCTGTCGGTCACGTAGAGCAGGAATGGCGTGGCGCCGCTGCTACTGCTGCCGTTAGAGCTTGCGTCCGCGGATCTCGAGGAGCGGAAGAGGAATCGCGATCGCAGCAGCGCGTCGTTCGCGGTCTTCTTGACGGGCGAGCCGGGCGTGACGAGCACGTGCACTGATCCGTTCATAGAGGATGGCGTGAGCTGGCTGATCGGGAGCTGGTACTGCTGCTGCTGACGAGTCGCGTTGGCACCGACGAAGCCTTCGAGCGAGATGAACACCATGTTAACTGTACGATGAAACGGGGCGGGACGACTGGAGCAGACGGGGAAAATCGATCAATGGCGACGGCCGAGAAGAGCGCGCAAGTGCAAGAGCAAGAGCAAGAGCAAGAGCGGAAGAACGAGTAAAGGTTGCTGAACACTGAACTGACCGGTGAGGTGAGACACCGGCGCTGACGTTTGTGTGCAAGCGATCGTAGAAGCGCCAGGGCTGAACGCAATGCGATGCGATGGTGGTGGTGTGTGGTGCGAGCGAACGCTGGAAATCAACAGAAGAATGGCTCAACTGACACGATAGGCGCCGCAGGAGTTTGCAACAACAGCTGCGTCATCCAGCAGCCTCATATCAATGCGGCGATCAGAACGCCTGGCAAAGCCGTTGAGCTGTTCACAAACGGCTGTGGTGGATTGATTTGCAATGCAGCGACGAGGCAGACGGGACAGACGGGTGACTCTTGTATCAGTACTTTCGGATGGCCATCTAACTGGAATTATTTTAGGGAATATTCCAAAAGGTGACTCAAATAGTCATGTTTGGTCAAAAGGTGACTCAAACCGCTTTAAAGAGGTTTTTGTCACCATTTGAATCCAATTAAGCATAAGTCTACTGACACATTCCGATAGCCAGTTTGCTCAAAATAGAATCCCCTGTCACTCGTCGCAGCCCAGATTTGTCTTCATTCGTTTGCTTTCGTCGTTGCATCGCAAGCGATGGAGTTACT